>VDFB02180732.1:0-25088 GCA_007258455.2 Sequoia sempervirens | reverse complement strand
TTTTTTATGATAGTTTTTGAAGAATTTTTCAAGTATTTTTACACCAACAAATTAATCTTTACATTTTAATGAATTTACTCAAAATACTTCTATATGCATTTTTTCTAACTATTCAAAATTTATTTCCCCCAACTCTAAATTAATTACTTTTTAATCTATCTTTTTCAATTCAAGTGAAACAAAATATTATTCATTCTAAAATTTTATTTACTTATTACAACTTAAAATATAATTAAAAAAATATTATATATTATAATCTAATAACAAATTAAAATATATAAACAATATAATATATAACATTTAATATGTTTTTAGTATATTATATTATGAAATGATTTTTGAAATATTATATTAATATATTAAATTATCATGCATTATATATATATAGTATATAGAATTTAATATATTAGATAAATTTTTTAAAATATTATATTTTAATTTTTAATAATCTAATATATTATTTTTAAAATCATTGAATATATTTAAATTAGATTATTTTTAATATATATTATATGAAATTAATCTATAATATATTAAATTAATTTTTTGATGAGATACACAATTATTTTGATTTTTAAATAAATTTATTTTCTATTAAATTTTTAAAAAAACTAGTTATTCAAATAATATTACAGTTTTTATGAATGAGAAATTGATTTTAACATTTGAATTATTTTTTCAGTAGCAACTATAATTTTTTGTTTGATAAAATACAATTACAATTTTTATAATAATATTATATTGTAAATATAAATTTTTAAAATAAAAATATTGTGAAAACTAATTGTCCTCAATTTAATTGACCCTTAAATTGTATCCCATTAATATTGAAAATCACTAATTTGAACTATATATTGCAACCCTTAGAAAAGATTCAGATGTTTTATTTAAATAAAAAAAATAGGCAGTCTACATAAATTCCTCTCCAAAATATTTGAGGTAATTAAGATTGTGCTTCTTGATTCGTTTCAGCTCTATAAAGTCAAAACTACAAGCAACTGTCATTTTTATTTACCAATGCTCATAATGTTGGACAATTAATAATTGAAAGGGATAGTTAAATTGATATAATTAAACACACTTTCCCCTGGTTGCATTTGCAATTTAGGTCCTATAAAATCTACAGAAAAAATAATGTGACCTGAGAAGATGATGGAAATTTGTAGGCCAAGCTAAAGCCTCTACACTAGGACAAATCATTTATAAATCCTAAACATTCAATGGTCTAGGACACGCTAACTGAAGGTTCATTTAGGTAATGCTTTTTATTTTCTTCACTACATAGTCAACTCTCTTTAAAACAATTATGTCTTTCATGGCTTTGTATGTTGACATAGGGTATTGAATCTTAAAATATAAGACACAAAGACATCATGTGGCTAGATTGAAAGGATTAAGATATATCTTTCTAAGAGTTTTTGTTTTAATGCAAATAGAATGGGGTATAAACAGGAAAGTAATCTTCAATTACTATTTTACCCATGAAAAGGTGAGACTTAAGATACAAAATAAAACATTGTAACTGTGAAAAAGTGGGCATTGTAGGGTAAACTCTTCCTACCACAAAAATAAAAGACAACATATCTTGATGTGTCTAGCTACAAGCAATTTACAATTTAATTTTTTTCCTAAGCAACTTGAGTGGGAAGAGCTTAGGAGAGTAAAAAGCAGATAACTAAATTACATTCCACAAAAATCATGAAGACTATCTACAAAACTAAATATTATGAGAAAAAGATTGATTTTAGTATAGCGGTTGGACAAAGGTGCATGAGAACCATTAATCAAAACCAACCTAGAATTGATTGGGAAACTTCTAATCCTAGAATATATTCTTTAACTCCCCTTGTTTGCTAGGAATCTAAAGACACAGATGGAATATTTAGCTCAATTTTCACACTTTATTGGTTGGAAAATAAGGAACTATCTCTTAGTAATTAGTAGTGAGAAGTCTTGCTGGCTATGGGATATAGTTTTCTTTGTGACAATTGTAGAATTTTGCAAGAGTTTTTAGTTTTCAATGTTGTTGGAGGAGGTACTGGGTTTGGACTAGGATCCTTACTCTTTTTTGCATAAAATTTCATGCTGTAATTTTTATGAAAGAGTATCTTATCTCATTTTTTAGAGTTTACAAATGCTTGCTTAAGTGAAATAAAGGAAAATTACCTCTTGAGAGTGTAATACAATATCTAAGGAAAATAGAGGAAGAAGGTTGTGGAAGAAAATAGACTATAAGCAAGGAGATGAGAGAGATTATAAATATTCTATAATGTCCCCTTTTTAGTGTGACCATGATTGTGGATGGTTTAGCGTATTCCTGACCTTCATAGGCTAGAGTAGATGGTTAGGGGGTCTTATTTGGTAGTATTCGGTATGGCTTCACCTCCAATGATCGGTGATAGTTCAGGTCTGACCTTCATTGGACTCAGTTTGGAAAACTTACTATTTATAGTAAGTGACTATTTCAGGATAGTCAGGGTTTCTATCTATAGTAAGGCACCTAAATAGGCTTCATTTGCAGTGTCAAACCTTTAAACCATTGGTCTGATCATATAATGAGGGATTTACTATTTATAGTAAATCAATGGTTGATAGAGAGGGACCCTTACTATTTTTAGTAAGGAAATTAGATGTGCAGTGGATGTAGTGGTTAACTCCTTAGCTAAGACAGAATTGAGAAATAGTGAGTATTTATGGAGTTATGTTATTTTAATTATTAATAAGGTAATACTTTATTAATAATTAAATATAAATTGCAATTATAATGTGCAATGGGGCCATGACCCTCATTTAATTGATTTTTCAAGTGACTAAGGAATAATTAAAACATTTAAATGATATTATAAAGTTATAATGTAATTTTATAATAATAAAGTCGCTTTAATTTTATAAAGTGCTTTAAGTGAAAAATTAAAGTGGGAAATATATCTTTTATCCCACATTGGCAAGGAAAGTGTTTGAACTCTCACAAGAAAAAAATAAAAGGAACTTAAGAGCTCATTCTTTTGCATCCAAGAATTGTTATTTGTTTGATATGATTATTTGGTGAAGGAGCCAGCCAAGGTTTCTACCATTTCCAGCCATCGGGATCGAAAACTCTCATTGGTTATGCAATTTTGAGGGTGTGAAATATCATCTAAATTATTGTAGTAGATTGGAGTAGTTACTTTAGACTTCTCATTGCACCAAATTTGTGGCCAAGGGCCAATATTTTTGAAGAGTTAAGTTTTGGAGATTTCATTGAGGTGATTATAGAAGAGTTTTTGAGTAATGTTTCTGGTTATTTTAAGTCAATTCATGAAGTCGAATTGCACATTATATACTCATATTTTGGTTTATAGAGCCTCATTTTTGGCATCATTTTTTCTTGGGTTTGGGAGCACCCTACCTCTGGGCGTTTAACAATAATTCTTGGTGGTTATTGGAGGGGCTTTAAGGCTGAAATGAATTTAAATTTGGTGGCTTCAACTCGGAACAGGGGCAGCCTAGAATAAGTCTAATTTTGCTTTGTAACCTGAGTTTGTTTTCTCAAAATTGCCACAACAGTAGGAGGAGTTTATAATTGGAACAAGGACGAATTTCATGCATGCTCTAGATTGTTAAAAGATTTGAAATCTAGTACATGTTGGGCACTTAAGGAGGGGGCACGATTTTGTGAAAGAGAGCACCAAAAATCATAATTAAAATCTCAAGGCTTTGTTGGGCATTTAGAAGACCATTCATAGCATTTAGAAGGGAAGACACGGCCTCTCAAGGATCAATCAAATTCTTTTGCTCAACTACAAATCATCCTAGGTTTCTCTACCTTTTTGTTATCATCATATTTCATTGTGGAAGCCAGACATTTAGCAAAGTATTGTAATCAGATTTGAATATATATTTTTGCAAATAAATAAAGGAATTGGAGGACTCATGATACATGTTTGTAAAAAAATTTCTTGGATGTAAGTGTCAATTTATCATGTCTTGATGGTACATATGCATTGGGAAGGATCCAAAGAGTTGCATTCACACTTTAGCTCATTGTGTAGACATTTTAGTGTTGATTTGCAAGCATTAGACCACATTTGAAATCATTACAAGCAAGTTTAATAATCTAAAAACATAGACTAGCAAGGGTAGATATTGCGTGTGAATTGTTTGATGATATTCCTTGAGCCTCTAATCAGTGTTTTTGAGATCAGAACTATGAAGGCTCATCACAATGGTACCAAAGCAATTTCCCGCCATCCTGTTGGGGTTTGAATTAAATACTCAAAGAGCTCACATTGCATCATTATAGTGGCCATCACTTATAAGATTTAGTTATGAGTTACTACAGTTGTAGGGAAATCTAGGGAAGATATTGAACATGATTCCATCAAAATGAGGAAAAGTTATGAATGAGAAGCTCCTCGACTCTTTGAGGACTATTAGAGTTTTCCAGATAGAATTAAAGCACAATACTTTCTTAACAATTTTGTGAGCTTGGTTGTCAACATGAGGCCTGAAAATATTGGGTTGGTAAAGTACATTAGGAGGGTGTATAAGGAGAAAATTTCATGTAAAGGGACAAAAGTTAGTCATGGGCACATTGTGAGTAGGTATGGTAGAACTACTAAATGTGATTATGAAGATGGTTCTACATTTAAACTCAATGATCAGGTTATAGAAACTCCCATAATGAGAAAAAATGAAATGAGAAGACAAGGTCTATGCTTCACTTGCAAAGGTTTTCGGGAGCCTAACCACCAATGCACATATAATGAGGTAAAGAAGTTTGAGAAAGACCTCATTTTGACACATGGATGCATTGAAGAAGAAGCTAAGAAGGAGGCAAACTTAGAGATGCACATGATGCATGAGGATGTTGGGGTTCATGAGTCACATCCTTTGGAAGGACAAAGAGGATTCCATGATGAGTCCATTGGGATTAAGGAGGCTTATACACATGTTGATTTACATTGCAGCCATGGGACAAAAATTATGGCACATGATACACCTCTTGAACCAACACCTGACAATGGACAGTTAGTAGAGGATGAAGTTTTGGTTGAGTCTCCTGAGGACACTACAGATAATTCACTTGTTAGCAGGAAATCTCAAGATAATGTTTGGGATGGACATTTAGTTATTGTGGAAGACGAAGTGTACAAGGATATGGCTTCTACAACATCTTCTGAGACATCCGCTGAGGTACATAGTAGTATTACCTTAGATGTTGATGTGTGCACTGATGACAACACACATGATGTAGCTGATTACGAGGGGAGTGATCCTGATTTAGCCTCATGCTATAGTTCAGATTTGGATGGGGAGAAAGAGGTGGTTCAAGAGATGGAACATGAGATGTTTGGAGGTGTTGTTTAGTTTGTGAACAATCCTTTATTCGAGGCGGATGCTACTATGGCCTATGATAATCTTCTTTTTGAGTTGGATGTTGATCATACTCTAGACCCTAGTCTTGAGTTGAGTAGTGATAGAGATGTTTGGAGTCCTGCTAGTGTTTCGGGATGTCAGGTGTAGCTCATGGAGGAGTTTGTTGATGTGTACATAGTGCAGAGCGCATACAGTTTCGTGTTTGACCCACATGTACATGACTTGCTTCAGGTGCATAGTTCTGATGATGTTGATGTTGACAAGGTACAACATGATGATCCGACTTCTTTCCAGGGAGTAGTTAGCATTCATGATGGTGATTATGGGTTTGACAGGTTTTCTACCCGATTCTCTCATGATGATTATTATTTTCAAGATTTGGAGACTTGTTACATTTTGGATATGTGGTATCAGAATGGCACAACATGAAGTGATAGGTATTGGCTTTCCAATAGTGTGGTTGCATCAGAGCCACCATTACAGTTTTGGGATTGAGATGAGTTAGTAGGTTGTGCTAGTGCTGGTGTTATAAAGGTCGTTTGGTGATTGTAGGGACATTACACAGATCTATTCGGATTTGGGTGGACTTGTGTTTTATTTTTCTCTTGAGATTGCTTGGGGACAAGAAATTTTAGGGAGGGTGAACTGTAATGTCCCCTTTTTAGCGTGACCATGACTGTGGATGGTTTAGCCTATTCCTAACCCTCGTAGGCTAGAGAAGATAGTTAGGGGGTCTTATTTGGTAGTATTCGATATGGCTTTGCCTCTAGTTATCAGTGATAGTTCAGGTCTAACCTTCATTCGACTCAATTTGGCACACTTACTATTTATAGTAAGTGACTATTTTAGGATAGTCAGGGTTTCTATCTATAGCAAGGCACTTGAACAAGCTTCATTTGTAGTGTCAATCATTTACACCATTGGTCTGATTAGATAATGAGGGATTTACTATTTACAGTAAATCAGTGATTGATAGAGAGGGACCCTTACTATTTTTAGTAAGGCTTTTAGATGTGCAGTGGATGTAGTGGTTAACTCCTTGGTTCAGACAGAATCGAGAAATAATGAGTATTTATGGAGTTATGTTATTTTAATTATTAATAAAGCAATAATTTATTAATGATTAAATATCAAGTGCAATTATAATGTGCAATGGGGCCATGAACCTCATTTAAGTGATTTTTAAAGTGACTAAGGAATAATTAAAACATTTAAATGATATTATAAAGTTATAATGCAACTTTATAATAATAAAGTCACTTTAATTTTATAAAGTGCTTTAAGTGAAAAATTAAAGTGGGAAATATATCTTTTATCCCTCATTGGCAAGGAAAGTTTTTGAGCTCTGACAAGAAAGAATAAAAGGAACTTAAGAGCTCATTCTTTTGCATCCAGGAATTGTTATTTGTTTGATATGATTATTTGGTGAAGGAGCTAGCCAGGGTTTCTGCCATTTCTAGCCATTGGGAACAAAAACTCTCATTGGTTATGCAATTTTGAGGGTGTGAAATATCATCTGAATTATTGTAGCAGATTGGACCTGAATTACTTCAAACTTCTAATTGTACCAAATTTGTGGCTAAGGGCCAATCTTTGTGAAGAGTTAAATTTTGGAGATTTCATTGATGTGATTATAGAAGAGTTTTTGAGTAATGTTGTTGGTATTTTCAGTCAATTCATGAAGACGACTTGCACATGATATACTCAGATTTTTGTTTATAGAGGCTCATTTTGGCATTGTTTTTTATTGGGTTTGGGAGTTCCCTAACTTTTGGGGTTTAACAATCATTCTTGGAAATTATTGTAGGGGCTTTAAGGCTGAAATGAATTTAAATTTGGTGGTTTCAACTCAGAACAGGGGCAACCTAGAATAAGTTTGAGTTTTCTTTGTAACCTGAGTTTGTTTTCTCAAAATTTCCACAACAACAACAAGAGTTTATAATTGGAACAAGGATGAATTTCATGCATGGTCTGGATTATTAAAAGATTGTAAATTCACTACATGTTGGGCACTTAAGGAGGGGGCATGATTTTGTGAAAGAGAGCACCAAAAATCATAATTAAAATCTCAAGGCTTTGCTTGGCATTTAGAAGACCAGTCACAGTGTTTTGGAAGGGAAGACACAACCTCTCAAGAATCAATCAAATTTTGTTGCTCAACTACAAATCATCCCAGGTTTCTCTACCTTTTTGTTATCATCATATTTCATTGTGAAATCCAAACATTTAGCAAAGCATTGTAATTGGATTTGAATATATATATATTTGCAAATAAATAAAGGAATCAGAGGAGTCATGATAAATGTTTGTAAAAATGTTTATTGGCTGTAAGTATCAATTTCTCATGTCTTGATGATACATATGCATTGGGAAGGATCCAAAGAGTTTCATTCACAATTTAGCTCATTGTGTAGACATTTTAGTGTTGATTTGCAAGCATTAGACCACAATTGAAATCATTATAGGCAAGTTTAATAATCTGAAAACATAGACCAAAAAGGGTAGACATTGCATGTGAATTGTTTGATGATATTCCTTGAGCCTCTAATCAGTGTTTTTGAGATCATAACTATGAAGGCTCATCACATATTCATATAGGATAGGATGGAATACAAGTAGGAAACACTTGCTGGGAATTATTTTGTTTAGAGGATGGCATTGAGCCTGATGGTTTTATGTCTAGGTAATGTCCCTTTTTAGTAATCTATAGTGATTATGGAACAATATTTAATAATAATAGTCTTAATATAATCTTAAAAAGAATGTATTTTGTTGATTTTGTTTTTTAATGCAACAATGAGACAATCAGGCGAATAAACTATGCACATGGCACATTCTTCAGTGAAACTAGACGTGGAAAGTATATGAACCCAAAGCTTTATTTATTGATCTTGAACCAACAATCATCGATGAGATTAGAATAGGGACATACATACAACTATTCCACCCTGAACATATTATTTCTAGGAAGAAATATGCAACTGACAACTTTGCTCAATGTTATTATGCTGGTCATATTTCCTCATCCTCTAGACCTGTTCTCTCTTAACAACACAAACATGGGAAGAGCTTAGCCAATTTACAAATTCTTGTACACAGTTATTAGGTTAATTCATTTTGGATTTTAGCATTTTATTTTGCTTGTATATATCAAAATATTTTTAGTTACAAGAGAGCCTACTTTGGGGATTATATGATTTTATCTTCTCCCATCCCATCCCTCCTTTTTTCTCAAATATGAGTTGGTTAGGTACAGGCTCAAAATTAGCATGGGAGTTTGAGGGGGGTTGTTTTTTTGGAAAATATTTTCCCTTTCCATTTCACCATGAACACTCTATTTGTAGCTCGCAATCCAATTTGTTAAACAATATATCAAAACATGTACACCCTTCCAATCCATTTTTTCTGCAATGTTGCTCTTCATTATATAAATCCTCTTTGGTTGCATAAATGCAACATGTATCTTTGGATGAGAAATTGTACTAGCCATCTAGTCATTTGCTGATTTTTTTTGGCAATGAAGGCAATATAGTCCAGGGTAGGAACTGCGGGAAGATGAAAATACTTAAAAATTGTATGAAAGTGAGGATATTATACATGAGTTCTGCATTCAACTATTTGGATAAATTCTTTGACTTCTTTTTCTTGTAATTGTTTTGATAGTGGATTTTATTTTTCTACTTCACAAAAGGAAAAGATGCATTAGATATTTGTCTAGACCAAATAAGGAAGCTCTATGACAATTGTAGTAGTTTGCAAGGGTTTTTAGTTTTCAATGTTGTTGGAGGAGGTATTGGTCTAGAATAGGATCCTTACTCCTAAAACATATTTCTATTGAATATGGATGAAAACCAAAGCTAGGATCTACTATATATCCTTCCCCTCAAGCATGGTTCCTCTTGTACCATCTTGCATCCTATTTAAGCTAAGTTGTTTGAATCTTTAAGAAAACATTAAATCTTATATGTATGTGCTTATTTGATTTATAGATTATTACTAATGAACTTGTTAACATCATTAGGAAACAATATACCATGTTTCTCATGTGATGAACATTACTCTATTTTGTAGTGAAAACCTTCAATTGCCACTAAAAAAAATGTACAACTTTCCAAAAAAAAAAAAATACATTTCATGGATGAATTATAGTATAAATTCTCTTACAATATCTTCCTCAATCCAAACCAAAAACTCCTTTTCCAACAACCCACTACCTCCTAATAAACAAAAACCCTAATCTAAAATAGGAAAACATGATTAACTACACTATAGCAGTCATGCTTCCGATAAACAACAGACACAACAAAATTTCTTAAAATATCTGAATGCCTATAATTGATGGGAAGTGATAGTCAGAACATTAATTGTTCCATTATGCATCAACATCCCATCTCTTAAAATTTCTAAACCTCATGGTTCAGAGGAATATGATTTTGTAAACAATAAGGAAACTATATAGATATAGGTTTAGGAAATATAGTAAAGAAGCAACACTATTCATTATATTTAATTGTGCTAGTGTGTGTGTAGATGTCAGAGGACTTACTCAACTTATTTCTCAAACTATTTACCCTCACCAAGATGCCAACTTGATCCTTCTACTTCACTTAAATACCAATTCCAACTTCACTTGTAAATTTTATCCACATGCACATTACTATCTCTAACACAATGTGTAAATATTGGCTTATTAATGGTATGCAATTTTAGCTTCAAAAAAATACAAGTTACTATTGTAAATCAAGTTATTATCCCATGGCATAAATTTTTTATTTGTGTTGTTCCTTGTGCAACCTTCCTATACCTTTGAGGCAAAATTATTGATAGAAAATGCATGGCGTCACAGATCAAATATCCAAAAATATCAAGTGCATTGCGGACTTTATGATATTTCTCATCACTAATGATTGTACACCATCTGAAAAATTTCAAGATTACTATTGAGTTGTTATAATATCAACACTATTGCTAAAACATAACAGACACAACAAATAAAAACATGACTATTCTAGCACATTTAGGTAGGAACTTCGCTGCTCTGTAGCACTTGTTTATATTGAAAATTAAGGTTGTACTGCGCTCTATTGTTCCTATGATGGAAGATATATATATATATATATTCTATATTTCATTATAATTGTTGTAATATTTAATATGCTATTATGTTTTTGATAAAGTAAGCAACATTTATAGGGTGATGTACCCTTCACAAAGAGCCACAAGGGCCAATAGAATCCAAGATCAAAAAAGCATCAAAACAAAACACCTGACCAAAAATAAATGTGGACTAACAACACATGGACCAACAACAAACCAGTAGGAAACTAGCTGGCATTCTCCTAGTTCTTTGCCAAAAGCTGAACCAAATCATCACCGATCCACTCCTGGGGGTCTTCAGTCTTCTTCATCTCCATCTCATCCTTCATGACAGCCGACAGGGTACTATTGACATAGTGAACCAATTTGACTGTGAAACAGGTCAAACCATTGAATTTTTTGTCCTATTTTTCCATTCTTTCTTTCAGCACACCAAGCTCCTCCCTGTCGCCCGTAGTGTAGTCGGGATCATTCTACTCAATATCCATCAATTCCGACGAGTGAGAAGCCGAAATCTCCTTTTGAGCTTTACCCTTGTCAGGAATGGATGAGAGACCTCTAGATATCTCACCTTCTTCACCCTCCGACACCACTTCAACTCTACTATCTTTGCTATCTGAAAACTCCTCTTTAGTGTCCAAATCTCTAACCTGCACTTTTTTTATGTTCTTTTCCAACCTTCCAAAGCAACGAATGATGGAATCACATCCAATAACCACAATCTCCACAACCACCGTATCACCCGACAAGTCCTTTCTCACAACATTTTTCCCTTTATTCGTAGGCTCCTCCTCCTTACCTTTCTTTTTCAGGGTAGGCTTACTGGAAATCTTAGCAGGGGTAGACTTGAGGTCACATAGGCTAGCCACCACACTGGTTTGGGTAGCTCACTCGATGCCCTTAAGTTTTTTGGTAGCAGGTTCGGGTTTCTGAGAATTAGTAGGGACTAGGTGACTCTTCCTGATAGGGCCTTTAGATTCAGCTAGAGGTAAGTTGGTCATAGTGAAGGGCTCAATTTCCTTAATTCAGATGGCCAAAATAGGTTTTGGAGGGAATAAGTCAAGATGAAAGTGGTAGAGTATTAGGATAAGACCCTCGTGGAGTGACAAGGGAGTAGGTTCATTAGGATTTAAAGCAATAGACTCAACACATTTTTTGACTGAGTTTTAAAGGTCCATTAGCAGAAAAAAGGGAAAGCTCAATGAAACTTTATGCCTAAGGTGATTTAACAGGGAAAATGGTAGAAGTAATAGGTCTTGTACCTACCTTCTAGCATGACATATTTCATCAGTGCAAGACACACCTGGTTCCACGGTCGAGGAAGAGCCTCTCGTTCAAACCAAGACTGGTTGCGCACCGGCTTCTCATTCCCCACAAAGAATTTGTTCATACTATCATTATCTTGGGTCTTAGAATATTTAGGATGCTCCATGCTAGAGCACTAGAGACTCGTCGCCTACACAATCACTTCCTCTTCCACCATAAAGGAGATGCCTCCTAGAGACACATGCCGATTCTTCCAAGAGTTGACGAACTGAGTCAAAAAATTAGGATCATGGGCCACTAGTCTCTCCATCAGAGGAGCAATGCCACCTTTGACACAAATGTTCCAGACCAACGGATCCTTGCAAAATTCATTGCAATTATCTAGCTTCGTCTGCACCCTATCACCCCCCATGATTTCGCACTACACATAGTATAACCAGGAACCTTGAAAAAATAGAAGGTTAGAGATAATAACAAGGTGAAAAGTCACACACACAATAAGGCACTTAAGCCATAAACAACAATCTTTGTGAATCAAGCCTAAGGAAAAGTCACATGTATGAGTAAATAATTTCCCTAAAACAATCTTAGCAGAGGCATTAATGAGGATCTCTTCGCACAAACGACTAAGCAAGAAGGACGTGATAGGCAGGGAAGGATTGCCTTCCATGTAGCATAAATATAGAAATATAGGTAAGATAGTCATGGGGCCATAGCTAGAAATCTCCAAATTGATAGCATTTAAGGGTTGGTCAACTTTAGTTATATCACATATAGTAGCTATAAGGTGAGAAACAAAAATAGCGGATAAAGAAAAGCCAAAAAGGAATTTTGTCTCATAATTACAAGTCACATCAAAATTGAAAACAAAGAATTTGAAAATCTGCAAGCTTAAGTAAATCCCCATAAGGAGATTATGACAAGTATGGTCCAGCTTACAATTAATCATCTGGTACTTGTCGCAGCAAAACATGATTTCCCTATTCCAAATGGGCTCCATCCTATAATTTTAAAAAATACACTTGTTATCCATCCCATTGATATAGCTAATCTTCCATCTCATCAAAACAATAAGACCACATAGTCCAGCAAAAAAACATGTGGACCCACCAAAAATCCAGCTAAGCATATGTGTTTTCATTATGGGTCAAGTAAGGGCTTTGTTCCTTCACTATAATACTTTGAATATTAGACGGAAGTAAACTTAAATCATGCCAACATTTGGACAACTTCCAGTGTGTGCCAAAATTGGCTAAGGCGTCAACCGCTTGGTTTGCCTCTCTGTAAATATGACTAGCCACCTTTAATTTTAATTTAGACACAAGGAATCTAATGTCAAGAAGAATATCCTTAGTGTTCCACCTCAATAGTCTATCAAAATTAATAGCATCAATAATGGACTTAGAGTCACCTTCAATATGCAGGTTCTATATCCCCAAGGAAACAACTATCTACAAGCCCTTTAATAGCACTCTGGCTTTCACTATCATTGACGAATGAAGACGAATCCCCTCAGCATAACCAGCCACCAACTTTCCTTTGTGATCCCTGATCACACCTCCTATACTTTCTCTACCCAAGTTTCCCTTAGCAGCCCCATCAAAGTTTAGTTTAAACTAGCCCCTTTCAGGGGGTTTCCAAATAGTGGCTCTCCTTGCTAGAATTTTTGAGTTGTCATAAGAATTGGCATCCAAGTTCTAGTGCCAAGCTTTAGCTATGCTTATTTCCATCTCAGTAGGACCTTTATTTGGGGTATTCCCTTTGAAGAGAGAGACATTTTCCACAATGTGTTGAGCTCCAATACCAAACACCTCTTTTAGGTTCATCTCAATGGTCCTGAAGATCCTATTGTTCATCTCTTTCCATAATCACTAGAATATAATGGGAGGAACTTTGTTCCATATTTCACCCGTTAAAGGATGGGTAAAGGGTCCAAACCAACTCAAAATAAAGGATGTGATATCCTTACACAATCCATTGAATTCCCAATCTTCCAAAAGCTAGCTCCCACACCTCAACAACAAAAGGGCAGTGTAACAGTAGATGATCAACTGATTCTTCATTGCATTTACACAAAAGGAATTTGTTGGGGATCTAGAATCCCCTTTCCTTAGATTATCCTGAGTAAGAATTTTTTTATGACATACAGTCCACCAGAAGAAGTTAACTTCCAACTTATCATGTATCGATTCCAAACCTTTTTTGCATAGATTATTGACCACACCTTGATCAATCAACTGTCTATAAGCAGATTTAATAGTAAGATCACCCTGGTTATCATGGATCTAGAAGAATTCATCCCCACAGTGATAAAGGGGTATCTTGGTGAGAGAGAGAAACTCCTGCAGCATCTTTGCAAGAAGACACAGATTAGGGGATAAAGGATAGCAAAGGCTAATTTCATTCCATTTCCTAGCTCTCAAGGGCCCAATTAGATAATCACTGATATATATACCAAACAATTGTTGAGCCTAACCCTTAAGAAACCTAAACTTAGAAGATTCTAGCAGAGAGTTAAGTAACCAAGAGTCCTCTCGGAATCTAATTTTATTACCATTACCTATCTTCCATTTGATCCCATTCCTCAAAAGGTCCTGTAGATTGAAAATTCCCTTTCAAACCAAGGACCCTAGAGGGTGGGCCTCTAAAAGGCAGCCAATCAACAACCAGTTCAAAAGGTATTTGGCATTCATTATCTCACAACAGTCCTTCCTATCCCTAAGATGATCCCAACCCACTTTGGCCATAAGAGCTTTATTAGAATTAGAAATGGTTCTTATCCCAATACCACCACAACTTTTTGGTTGACAAACCTTATCCCATTTAACCAATGCGAGTTTCTTTTTTTCCTTAGTGCCCGACTAGAGGAAAGACCTTTGGATTTTCTCATTTTTTTTAGCAATATACCTAGGTATCTTAAAAATGTTTAGGAAATAGACAAGGATACCTTGAAGAACAACAGAAAGAAGCTAAAGCTTACCAACATGGATGAGTAAAGAGCCTTTCCACCCAACAAGCTTCCTTTGAATCCTTTCAAGGATAGAATTCTGAAACTTTGGAGTGACTTCTTTGATAGTTAGGAGTAACCCAAGATAAACCGAAGGGAGAGAACCACTCTGATAGCCTAGAACAATAGTCACCGAATTTTGTAGGTTGGGAGTGTTGTTAAAGAAGTAAATCATGCTTTTATTGTATTTAATGCATTGTCCAAAACAAGCAGCATAATTGTTGAGACAATTTTTCCATTTTCTGGCTTCCAACACCGAGACTTTCCCAAATAGAAAAGTATCATCCACAAATTGTTGAATCACAGTCGGTCCAAGGGTAGAAGCAACCTTAATTCCTTTTATGGACCCCTCCATTTGCATATTAGAGAAGTTCCTTCTTAGAACATCTGCCACCATTATAAAAAAATAGGGAGATAGGGGGTCTCCCTGTCTGATACCTCTCCTAACATGAAAAATCCCAAAAGGAGAACCATTAACCAATACAGAGTACTTAACAGTAGTAACACATTCCATAATAAAATTGATCACTGATTGATTGAATCCAAACTTAGCAAGAACTTTAGGGACAAATTCCAGATCACCTTGTCATAGGCCTTAGAGATGTCAAGTTTAAGGGCCATGCCAACATAGTTGCACCTATCCATTGAGTGAATTAGTTCATGTGTTGCGATGGTAGCATCAAGGATATGCCTACCAGGCACAAACCCTTTTTGAGTAGGGCTGATAGTTTTATCAAGGAGTGGTTTGATGCGGTTGACCAAAATTTTAGAGAGGATTTTATAAAAAGTATTGCATAGGCTAATAGGGAAAAAATCTATCATATGTTAAGGATCAACCACCTTGGGAATAAGAACAATGAATGTGTGATTTAGTTGCTTAAGAATCTTACTAGATTTGAAGAAATCACAAGCAACTAGAAAAACATCCTCAATAATAATCTCCCAAAAGGTCTAAAAGAAAGTCGTAGGGAAACCATCAAGGCTAGGAGTTTTGAAGGCCCTCATACTAAAAGTGACCAGCTTAACCTCCTCAAGCATGATAGCACCGAGAATCCCCAAATTGTCGTTATGAGAAATTAAATTCGGAAGTGAGTCAACTAGCAAACTGTCAAGAGCTGGGTTAGGAGCATCAATAGGAGTCACATAAGCCTTCTAGAGTCCACAAACACTAAACCAATAAGGGAGGAAAAACAAACAACCTCTCCCTGAGCATTGTGTAACTTGTTTATCTAGTTCCTCCTCTTATGTTTGACAAAAAAAATATGAAAGAATGAGGTGTTCCTATCTCCTTCTTTCAGCCATTGCACCCTAGATTTGTATTTCTAGAAAATCTCCTCTTTCTTGAGAATTTGTTCCCACTCCCACTAATTCTCCTTCTCCAGGTAGCAAGTGGAAAAACTGATATTACCCTCCACCATTTTTTTTCCTATTATAATCTTTTTATTTTTCATAAAAAGTACTTAAAAAGCTAATTGAAATTAATACTATAATGCAAGCTTACATTAAGAAAAAATTACAATCCAAATTTAGTAAGTTAAAGGAAATAGTTACAATCTAAGGTTAGTAAATAAGTAGAGTTTCCTTGTTATGATAGCTAAAATTTTAGTTTGTCTATTTTTCTATGAAGTTTACTATCTTGAAAATGGTTTTTGTAAACAATAGTTACTACTAGTTTAAGAATACAATAAACACTGTCGTTTTAAGTATTAAAATACTCTACATAGTGAAAAATCCACAAAAGTGGAGATATCTAACTAATATTACACCATGAAATCTCTCAATACTCATGACTTTAGACTCTAGTTATTTTTTTGTTTTGTGGTTACCATCCCCTTTGTTGTCTAATCATGTGCATTTTCCCACTAATTGAACTATTGGTTTAAAATGATGATTTGTTATTATCTATTTTTACATGTTGTGCATGGCATACTCTTGTTAAGAAAATAAAATATTGAAGAGAATAATATCTCTTTGAGAAAGGGGTAGAATAGGTAGGTCTTTGAAAGAATGAACAATAAGTTGACTTGTGATATTTGAAACCAATTGATTTTAGAGTGTTTTGCAATTGATATTGGTTATTTCAATTTTATTCTAGATCCATCAAAAAAATCTTTGTAGTTTCAGGGAAAAAGTTAACTTTCTCTACTAAATTAAGATGTTTTACATATCTCTTCCAATTTTATAATTTTAATTATTAGCAAATGCCAATAAGCAAGCTTGATGAGAAATACAGTACAACGTAATATGTGTGGAAATCTAAATTACAATTCCAGAGCATGAGGTTGCCCATATTCAACTAAAATTCAAAATAAATATGCAATTTGGACCCAAGAGTTGACACATAATCTAATCCAACCATATGAGATTCATTCTTCATTAGATTCTCTTTAAGAAAGAAATATAATTGTTTTGAGCTTTGCATATTTAATAAATCCTAATTAGAATGATATCATCAATTATTTAATCTTCCTAATGCAAGATAAATCTCTAAAAGTAAATTTCTAATACAAATTAAAACTTATCTAGATAGTAGGGAGCATAAACAAACACTTTTACTTAGTTTGATATTAGTGAGAAATTGTTGACCCACCCCTTCTTCCTAATTTAATTTTTTTTGTTGAGCTTGATAGCTATAATAAGATTTAGATTAAATTCCTCTTTCCATACACACTTTTCAATTCAATATTCATCTAATTAAGAAGGAACATTCCTAGCTACAAAGAAGTCAAAATAACATAGTATGCAAAAGTTGCTACCACCAAACCATATAACTTTGACTAATGGTCTTCTCAAAACAAGCAAAATTAGGATATCTCATATGATTGTTCTCAAAATCTGATTTTCTATATATATATATATATATATATATATATATATATATATATCATATTTATAATTGTAAAAAGTGTAAAGTATAAAGAGACATATGCAAGAAACACCTCACAAATTGCTAGTACTTAGTGCAAGCCCATAGTTAGCCTTAACATTTTGAAAACTCTTTCTATCATAATATATAGCTCAAATTGAACAAAAAAAATTGTGTGTGGAACAAGAAAACATCATACAAAATGGAAATTATGAGTGTTCTACTTTTGGCATTGTATCTTTATGAAATTTTAAATCATGAGTACTTAGGACCATAGTTACAAGACTTGGACTCATTTGACCAATTTTGACTTGGGCTAGACTCAACAAAGACTTGAGAAACAAACTCAAAAATAGAGACAATAAAATAAAGGGATTTTTAAGAATTTAAAGATTTTATATGTTCCATTTACACATTGATTTCTAGTTAATGTCTCTCACTTATCGTGTCAATATCCACCATTACTAAGACTGAATTATGCAAGCAACACATATGGTGAAGTACATAGCTCCAAGTAGCTTAAATGCCTTTCAAGAATCAACTATAGATCACAATTATTTTGAAAGGCCAGTATTTCAAAGTAGAAAATAATGGCATGTATGTCATCCAATGATGGTAATGGAAGCAATCTCAATCCAACTCTTGTCAGCATCAAATGATCTCAAAATTGCAACCAAAACCTATGATGTGATTTGGCGGGAATTTTTATTTTGCATTTGGTAGCAAAGGGCTATGATTTTGACATTTTCTTTAGATTGGTCCACATAAGGTATGCCTAATGTCTTAGATCATACCTCATTGACTTCTTTATTTAAATTTCTTAAAATATAGTTTTTATTTAGAATTATAAACCTTATTAATGATGATGTGGATATTTGGAATACAAAGAGTAAGACACTTTATAACTCTGCAATGGTGGTGCTATCCATACATGTATATTTGAGTGTACCCCTATTTATTTTGATAATGCACTCCTAACGGGTCCAAGGATATTAGTGTGAAATTACTATTCACACTATACTTAAGCTCACTTAGGTCAATATGAGGTTAGACAACTTCTTGTCTAACTGAATGTTCAACCATTGAGACCTCTAGAGGTTACCAAGTTTTTTGTTAAACCTTATGAGCTACCTATTTGAGGTTGGAAGCATTTCCATCTCACCTCAAAGGTCACTCAACACTTGGAACACAAGGTTGATGACTTTGTCATGGAGGTGGGTCACTCAACACTTGTCATAAAAGGTTGATGACTTGGTCATGGAGGTTGTTGGTTTGCACACTCCAAGTGTTACTAAGGTTGGAACCTATAGGACACTTGTCTACTCATTTGTGCCACCTTATGGGACACTTGTCAATTAACCTCATAGTTGGATTGCCTCATCCTTTCCTATATAAGCAAGGTATTGTACTCATTATCTCTTGGGTCAACTAATACAATCTTATGCATTGTTCATGTGCTTTTCTTCCATCTCCTAGATCTTCCTAGTTTCTAATATGGTATTAGAGCCTCTAATTCTTTCCAGCCCATGAGGGCTTAATTTTATATTTTCCTCTCTCTAAACTTCTAAAAATATTTGATTCTCTAAAGTTTGTAAATGCAAATTTTATTGGTGTAAATTTGCAATAGAGTAAAAATTTTAGTTTCAAACTCTATTCAATTATGGAGATTTCACACTAATATATAAAGTGCCCTTTTTCACCATCATTCTTGTATGAAAATATATGAACTAAAATAAAGTTCCAAACAAAGGGGAAAATCGAAAATATTAAAAAAGGGGGGTATCAAAGAGTTGTGATTAAAAATTAACTCCAAATTTCTTTCAATTTTGTAAAAAAAAAAATCTCATCTAAGCATGGAGCAAAACCAACAAAAGGAGCCAAATGTAGTTTAAGGATAAAGAAATACAAGGAGAAAAAAAATGAAAAAAAGAGGAAAATGTGAAAAGGTCTTTTTCTGGAGGATAGTTTTTTCCCGTTGGGTTTTCTATCTTTCTCCATCATTTGTAAAAGACTGCATTGTAAATGAGTACCTCATTAGGCCTTGTTGTTGAGACTCATATATTTAGTGTTTACCTTACTCCCTAAGTATCACTTAAGGGGGGAACTGTTAGTTTGAAATTACTATTCACACTATACTTAAGCTCACTTAGGTCAATATAAGGTTAGGAAACTTCTTGTCTAACTGAATGTGCAACCATTGAGACCTCTAGAGGTTACCAAGTTATTTGGTAAACCTTATGAGCTACCTCTTTGAGGTTGGAATAAATTCCATATCACCTCAAAGGTCACTCAACACTTGGCACACAAGGTTCATGACTTGGTCATGGAGGTTGTTAGTTTGCACACTCCAAGTGTTCCTAAGGTTGAAACCTATAGGACACTTGTCTACTCATTTGTGCCACCTTATGGGACACTTGCCAATTCACCTCATAGGTGGATTGCCTCATCCTTTCCTATATAAGCAAGGTATTGTACTCATTATCTCTTAGGTCAACTAATATAATCTTTTTCATTATTCATGCTCTTGTCTTCTATCTCCTAGATCTTCCTAGTTTCTAGTAAAGGATTATGATAGGGAGACACTGTAATGATTATGAATTACATTCAAGTGTATCCCCTATTCTTGTTAATAATTTATTCTAACACCAATCAATTTTTTTTGAGAATGGATGAAATCATAGAAAATGAAATTTTTTATAGATCAACTAGCTCAAAATATTTGTGGAAAGTTTCCAATGTTAGTCATAGCTTCTAAAAGGCCTCAGATAAATTGGGTTGAAAACAACTTAGAAAAGGATCTGAGATACAACTCTTGGGTTCAAGCACTTTGCTCATGGATGTACAACTGCGAGTACATCAGTGTCATGCCAACTAGATTGAACACATGCCACACAACTCCTTGGAATCCTTAGGCCTCACAGTCATGACAATTACCATTACTAGAGACTCAATATGTATTTTGGAATCCTTTGGCACAAATCAGACACAAATTGAGAGTTTGCATACAATTCTACATCTAGCATTATGTTGCATATTATGTACTATTCAAATTTCCACATAAAGACAGTCTTAGATTTTAGGCTTTTCATTGTCATTCAAGTACATCTTCTGGACCCACCTTTATGTTTTAGGTTATTGGATTTTTATTGGATTTAGAATGTACTTAAGTGAAGAAGGCTTCATAAGTATCCAAATAAATAAAAAAATGGTAGTTCTTTTAGAAAATAAAAGAGACTTCATATGTGGATATTTCTGAGTGCATACGTAGAAGATCATATTGTTCCATCTATAATGATGTGGGCAACACGAATCTCTTGTAGTTTGATTTATCAAGTAAAGCACTGAGAAAGGCCACTTAAAGAAAAATTCACATAGTTTGAGAAGTCACTCATATACAACGAACATTTTCACTAGAAAAAATGTAGAAAATATTGTCATGTTGGGTTAGAAATTTGAGCATGTTAAAATAGACATGCATTTTTGAATGAATATAAGGAATTATGGGGTGGGAATATAGATACATGGTCCTGATAACCCTAAGTAATACTTAAGAACTAGCAAAAAGGACAACCCCTTTTGTACTGTCCACCATGCTAGGCAAGATTGAGAGGAAATTATAATTAGCAAACACCATATTGTCTAACAATCCTCAATTTATTCATTCCTAGCTCATGATAAGCTTCAATATACAAATATTTCCTTATATAGCTATCCAATATATCAAAAAGGACAACCCGTAGCCACACCATACTAGTAGACAAAATAATAAGAGTACAAAAAGAAGTAAAAGCAACCATTGTTGGGCATAGTGGAAGGAACCTACAGTAGAAATATTGATGGATTTTTTAAATAACTTCCACCTTTTATTAGTGAACTTGGATGAATTCTAGGCCCTTGACATGCCCACATTTTACACCTACTCACCAAACAAGCCATACAATTATATCCCATGAAAACCCAAAAGAGGATATAACCAAATATACATTCATAATCTAGCTCACAGTTGTTACGATTAGATTGTGTATTGTTTGTAATAAAACTAGGCTATTAGAATCAATAATAGATTTCAATAAAATTGTAGAAAAAATAAGTCTACTTATTTAATTAAATGCATCATTTTCATCTATTAATTTAATTAATTTAATTAGGTTAATTCACTCCCTCATATTCACCTTTCATCTTGTTTAATTTAATAAAGCAAATTATTTAATTTAACCTCTCCCTTATCTCCTCTCATTTAATTAAATGATCTAAATCATTTAATTGAATGCCACTTCCCTCTTTCTCATTAAATAAATCAATTATTTAATGACAATCCTAAATTCCTCTCAACTTGCACAGTTAAAACTTTTTTTTAATTAACTAATTAGTAATTAGTAATTTTCTTCACCCATCCACTTGTATAGGGAATATTCCAAAGAAATATTCTTCTATTTGGCTCCAAAATAGGAATATTCTTTCCTAAAAAACTTTGTAACAAACTTTCTAACAACTATGAAAGTGTGTTTTTTTGAAACATTGTGAGCCATTGATTGATTCTTTGAACCATGTGATCTTGCATTTTCATCCATTGATGAGAATCCTTAATCATGTCTTCACCCTTGATTCCATCTTGACCATTAATTGATCCATTTGATCTTGACCCTTGATTCTTCATTTTCTCTCCTATAAATAACTCACATTTTGGAGAGAAAGGGATCTAGACTTCCATAAAAGAAAAGTTATGTTGCAAGTTTGAATACTATCTTTTTTCATCTTTGCATCCATTATCAAGCTTTTTCATCTTTTTTATCCAAGTAATAGCATGAACGAAAACTGGGTTTTACGGGGACCCTAAAACTATAAAGTTTAAACAACAAAGATAACAAATAAGTCCAAATGAATAGGCAATTTGTCCCACAAAGGAAAGACAGCAAAAAAGACAATAGGGTCCAAAAAAGGACCACCCAAATAAACCAGAAACAACAACAACTGCACTACTCCAAGGTGTTCAAGAACTCCTCAGCCTCCATTTCAACATCCTTCATATCCTGTAACCCCTGCTTGAGGATTTGAGCCGTATGTGACAAAGTCGGGGTCTTCCTCTTAGTGTTAGCCCGGGTACGAGTTGAAATCCCTTCACCAGCAGATCTGCATCCACCTCTGTCTGCTTCCAAATCCATAACCAGTGAACCCTTTTGATTTTTTTTGAGCTTTTCCACCATAGCATTGATGATGATGGTGTTATGCCTGGAAATTTTGTGATTGTTCGCCACCATGGCCCTAATATTTTGGCCTATCTTGGATATATTGCACTCGATACTAGTCAATCTTTCCTCCTGCGAAAGCTGTCTTTTCCTCGGTAAAGGGGTTTCCTGTCCTTCAGTCTCTTTACAACTCCAACTCATCTTCTGCTCCAAATCCATGACCCTGTTGCTTAGGTCCATATTACGGCCTTTCAAATCATAGATTTCCTTCTAGGTCCACTTGAGAACAGTGAAAAGACCATCCGTACTTTTCTCCGCCACACCCACAATGTCATCAGGATTGAGCTTATTCAAGGCCGAATTAATTTCATCTTGATTAGGGGAATCATAAGGGGCATTCCCAAATCTTCCAGACGCAGGGGTGCTAGGAACTGACTCCTTACTGACCATAGGTTTATCAGAAAGAATTTCCATGGAATTCCCAAAATACGAGACAAGTTTAGTAAGAGACATACCTTTAAGACCAGAGCCCAAGCCCGAAGTAGGACAGTTGGGAGGCAGCTGGGCATTCAGACAAGGCGGCGAAGCAAAACCCAGGCTAGGGCACTCAAGTAGAGGCTGCAACTTAGGATAAGATGGCAGAGCAGAATCCTTAAGGGCCTTCCGACAAGATCGAGACTAGGGAGTATAGGTATTAAGACCATCAGGGGTATAAGCAGGGGGGCCCAGGGGTCAGTCTCCCTACTACTTTCTGTATCCTCATCATCCAAATCTCCAAGATCAATAGTTTTAGGCAAAGTAGGTAAATTTTGATAATGCTCAAATATGAGCCTGACAAGACCAGGGTGAATAATAACATTCTTCCTAGGGTTTCTTTCAACTTCATGAAGGCAATTCTTTAAATAAGAAAATAAGTAAAAAGGCAGAGAGATATGAACCTTGTGATGGAAGTGGTTCAGAATAGCAAAGTGGTAACCATACACTCTGGTGAAGCGCCCGTCAACCTTAATATACTCCATAATAACTCTTAAAACTTTTCTCCATATGGATTTCATGGACTCCATATCAAAGTAGCTATTGGCGACCTTAACCAACTTAGCTTTCTCCTTGTCTTTTTTAGGAATCCATTCTTAGCATAGTTTCATATATTTTAGCTTAAGCTTTCATCAATGGAGTTCCATTAGAGGCTCATTTTATCCAAGGTATTAGGAGAGGGTCATCATTCCATATCAATACACAACCAATCCCCCAATGGGATAAGGTTTGGAGTTCTAGATTAGGTTTCTTTTACTATTTCATGGTTTATTTCATGATTAGTTTAATGGTTACTTTTTTTTAAGCTTTCAAAAATTTCATTGGTATTGTTACTTAGGGAGTTAAATATAGCTTAAATTCAATAGAATCTAGTGTATTTAGCTCATACAATGATTACAAATACATTTTTGGCACTAGAAGGGGGGATTTACTAACTTTATTTGATGAATTTCTCTTAAGTTTCCATGAGTTGTAGGTTCCAGAGAAATAGCTTGACGCTTTTGATGGCTATAGTCATGTGTTTGAATATAGATATGTGTTTGATTTAAATACAATAACACATTTAAACAATGGTGATGCCTATAAAATATAGCAACACTATTGATGTCACTATTTTTGTGCAAAGTGACATTATCATATTTCACTAGAGCGATGCACTTGAATTTCAGTAAAACATTTGACAACTACAATGGCTCTATTTCTAAACAACGATGCTTTTTACTAGTAAAGCAGAGAGTCAACTTTTCATGTGTGTTTTAAATTTTCAATTTCATATCCTCTTTAATATTTTACTAACATCTAGTTTTTTTTCTATGAGGTTAATTGATCTTGTAGATTTGGAAAAACTTGAAGTGAATGAACATGCTATCATTTGACCATATACTATAAAAGTGTTTTAAAAACTTATGGGACAATTATAACCCATCATATGCAGCTTTGCTTTATGTTTTAGGACTACTAAATTTCCATTGGGTTTTAAAACTTACAATCTTAGGACAACTAGCTTTCAATTGGGCCTATTATTCAAAAATGCTTTAAGTCTTTTCAAAGTTGGTTAAAATTCAACCCATACAACCTAATTTTGACATATTGGTTAAAATTAAAAAAAAAAAACAAACACTTTCATTGGTGCTTAAAATGAAGTCATTTTGCAATATGGGTTAAAATGAATGAGTGTTTGATGTTCTTTCTTTTCTTGAGTATACTTGTAGTGTGTATCAACTCCCCTTATGCTTTGTGTGGTCTTGGGTGAATAGAAACACTCAAGCATACA
>VDFB02180731.1:0-23780 GCA_007258455.2 Sequoia sempervirens | reverse complement strand
CTCATTGCTCTTGTCAATTTGGTGTATCACCATAGGATTTAGTTTTCATTTTCATGCACTTCTTCTCCCTTTTCCTTACAAAGATTAGTAGTTTAGGTGATACCAAAAGGAAGCCTACCTTCTCTAGAGGTTCTTTTCCATTTTTAGGTGACCCACAACCTGGAAAAGTTCCCATGTTTCTTTAAGGTATCAAGTTCTGCAACTTGATAAGGGTGCAATTTCAGTAGACAACAAGTATTAAATGTCCTTTTAAAAATATTATTAAATGTACCATATAACCATCAAACATTTAAAACTCCAATATTTTATTATTTGAAAAATACTGATCATACATAACACATTTAATGACGTGAAGGTTGCAAAAATAACTCAAACTTCCTTAGTCAATCAGATTGCCAATAATTATTTTTTCAAATAATTTTTATCAAAAAAATTGCATCTTAACCATTTATAAGATTTGAAAACACAAATATTTGTCTCATACTAAAAAATTCTCCCATTTCATTGTCAACAAATATAAAAATATTCATCTTTTTAAAAGATTTGGAATGCCATAATTCCTTACAAAGAGGTACAAAAAGATATCACTTACCAATATATTATTACATATCAGACATTCCACATAAAATAAACACAAAACTAAATAAAAAATAACATGCATATACAAATTTCTACCATTAAACTCAGCACATTTTAGCACCCTCCGCTCATGGTTACTATCATCGTCCCATACAATAAATACCCCATCATAATTCAAAATTTACAGTAAAATGAATTTCACGGGTCAGGGTAAAAATAAAACGAAAAACAAAAACATAAATTCCAACATCCTTTCCCATATATTGCCTTAAAATTGTCTTCTTAAAATTCCCTGAAGTATTTCAAAGGATCTCTGTGTATTTTTAGGCGAAAGGATGGCTTCATTAATTAGATCTGCCATGAAATCGATCAAGGAGAAGGGCATTTCAAACTTGTGGAAAGAAGCCAAGCAGGAAGGATTCCTGTAAGACCATTTCTTTATTTGACTATTGTTTCACCAAATTCTTTTCACTAAAAAATGTAATGCCAAACGATACAGCTATTAAAATTAGATTCTAGGTTTTTTCGAATCAAAATTAAATCTGTAATGCTTGTTTTGTATGGATTGAAATTATAAGAATCAGTCCTAGGGTTTTTAAACCAAAAATAAAATTATAATGCTAACTTGTATGAACTGGAATTATAAGGATCAATCCCTGGGGCTTATAAATCAAAGTTAAAATTGAATTGCTGGCTTGCTGTGGACTGAAACTATAGTATCAATCCCATGGTTTTCTAATCAACATTGAAATTATAACGCTAGCTTTTTAAGAACTGAAATTAGAAGAATCGATATTGGGTGTTTTTAATCAAGAATAAAATTACAATGCTGCTTTGCATGGACCGAAATTCTAAATATCCATCCTGGGATTTTTTGATCAAATTGAAATTATAATGCTAGCTTTCTATGGGCTGAAATTAGAGGAACGGATCTAGGTTTTCATGTCAATATTAAAGTTATTAACTGTAGGTTTGTGTGCACTGAAATTAGAAGAATCAATGCTTGGGTTTTTCTAAAACATTAAAATTATAAATCTATAATTCTAGGTCTGTTTGGACTGGATTTAGAAGGACCGATCTTGAGTTTTTTTCAATCAAGATTAAAATTATAATTGCTCCCCTTTTTTCCTTCATAATTTAATCTGTAACGCTAGCCTCCCATGGACTGAAATTAGAGGAATGAAGGTCAGGATTTTCTTGCCAACATTAAAATTATAGCTCCAGGTGTCTATAGTCTGAAATTAGAAGAACCAATGCTAAGTTTTATTTCAATCAACATTAAAATTATAATGCTAGCACTGTTTGGACTAAAATTACAAGGATCAATCATAAGGCTTTAAATCAAAATCAAAACTATAATGCTAGCTTTGAATGAATTAACACTACCACATATATTTTAAATACATCTATCTAAAATACCTTGAGGATGATATCTCTCTGCATCTTGCACTCAAGATAACTATGCTAGTTTATATAAGAATTTTCATGATGATAATAATGACTTTTAATATTTTTTAATTAAATTGATTTGTAGATTTTTAAAAGTGCACTAGGTTTATTATAAGTTTGTTTGTTTGTTGTCATGAGATATATTTTTTATAACATATTAATATTTTATTGTGATGAGCCCTGCTGGCTCTCAGCTCAAAACCCTCTTTTCTTAAGTCTTTAATTGTGTTTTAAAGTTTTTTAGAGAAATCTTATTAGACAGAAGAGAAGGGGCGCAGCATATTTTTGCTCATAAAAGATGATTTTAATCTTATTTCTTCAGAATGAAAGTACAGAAAGTATTATTCAACTCCAACAAAGAGATTTAGAAAGATAAACATACCAAGAAAGCTCCAGATTATTTTAAATAAAGAAATGGCCAAATCTACAGCCAGAAATGGTGAAAATCAGCTTGTAGGCACGCCAATGCTCCAGAAGTGGTTTCTCCTGCTGAGAAACAAGTCACAATGCACTGAAATAGCTAGCCGCCCATGATGGATGCCAAAACCCTCTCAAAAAGAAGGCGTTTTCCTTAATTGCTTCACACGCCTTTCTCAAGGCACAAAAACCAAGGTAGGCCGTACGGCTTATGAAAGCAAAGGTAGAATCCCTGATGACAAGTATCTGAACTGTAGAATGGTACGCCTCCAGAAGGAACCCTCAATTATTATCAAGAACAAATAACTGCATAAAATTAAGCTCTGTCTGCAACTGTAGAACTTCTGTGTGAAGCCCTCCACTGTACGGATTCAGCTGATCTCTCACAACCTCAAACGTACTCAACACTGAAGAGTTTTCCGTTCTCCAATGGACACAATGATCAAACCCTGCTCTCAGGAGAATGCTCAGAGAAAAGATGCACAAGGCAAAGAGAAATGGTCAAAATGATATGAGTTTCAATTGCCAGAAATGCCCTTTTATGCAAAGGCACGCATTTCAAGAAGAATACGCCACTTTTAGGTTTTAAAATCTTTTAATTAATATTTAATTCATCTCAATAGTTCATGAATTAAATACTTGGCGCACTTTTAATATTTTAAGCCATTAAAATATTAAATCCCTCTTTTGAACATTTTAAGTGATATAAAAATATTATTAAAGTCAATGTGACTTTAATAAAAGGCGTATAAGTTAAATAATTAACTTAATCACTTAAAATTCCATAATACGCTCAAAACTTAGGATAATCCCGTGCCGTCAGAAGCTGTGAACTCCTGGAATGCCAACGCTCGCTGTGATCCAACACTGTCCACTGAAAACAAGAACAATCCAACTCTCCAGAATGCATCACTGACCCTCTAACCAATATGGCTAGCCCACAAGGGTCCAATAAAGGGCTAACACACTGTCAACTATGATCATGCCGAAAACGGGGACATTACATTTATATTAATTGGTTTTTATTGATTTAGTATTTTAATTATTAATATATAAAATTCATGGTCATAGCTTGTAGGATTGTTTAACTTATAAGAGATAAAATATCACCAAAACTTCGATAGGTAAAATATCTCTTGATTTAAAAAAAATATCAACAATAAAATAAAAAAAAAATTAAAAACAAAAAACAAAAATATTGTTTAGTATCCCACAAAAAAATATAATATGAATTTATTTAGTAATCCCTATGCCAATGTATATTATACTGAACGGATACAAATAAATTGATATTTAGATGCAATTGTATTTCATGGCGCACATTTAGGGGAAAGAGAGATCCTTTGATAATACTAATTACTCTACAAGTGAATTTTTTCATAACACAATCTAATGTGTTACTTTCATGTAAGTTTTGTCATCTCCTTGCTAGCCTCTGCCACTGCTTGTTGCCCACGTGTAGTTCATTCTGCCTTGGCCACTAACCTTGCTTGACTCATTTATGCTCCCCCAAGTTTCCAAGATGGGGATGGTAGGGGATGGGGGATGTGTTTCTAGTATGGGTGTTTTTTGGTCCATTTTTTAGGAGATGATAGGGGATGGCTATTAAAAAAATTCAGGAATTTTTAAAATTATAAGGAAATTTCAAATATTCATATGATAACAATGATAAAAGGTCTTCTTCATCATAGAAATTATAGAACCTTAATACATAACATTAGATTTGAATTGAGATTTCACATGAGAATTGACAAACAAATTAACAAAATTTAAATGCTTTTATTGTCAATTTACATATATACTATATAAACAAAAAGCCCAATGGCTGCAAGTTTCAACTATAAAATGACAAAAACATAGAAAATATATAGTTGTCCCTAATCAACATTTGCTTTTGGTAGGTCTACATCAAAATCGGAGTTTGAGTTCGAGTCACTGCCACTATGCGGGGCTGCCTCATGAAGTGGAACCCTAATGAATCCATCTTGTGCCTTATCCTCATCAACTTGTATAACATCTTTGGAATCAACGTCCCAATGTGAGGTTGGAGTTTGGTGATACTCAAGGGCTTGTCGATCCTATAGCTGTAAGGTACTATGTATGGCTACCAACTTCACCGATCGTCTAGAGGTAAGGTTGTTCCTCTTGATTGACTAGATGAAGCAATATGTGGACCAATTCCTCTTTGCAACAAAGGATTTGGCAACCTATAAAAGGAGGTGAGTGGCAATTATTCTCAACTTTGGTGCATCCTTACCATGCCACGTCCACCATCGAATAGGTTCGGTTTGAGCTAATGTAGCTCTATCCATCCTCACCTTTGGTTTGTTGAAGGTTGGACCATGGAGATTGACAAAGGTAAGCCATTGCGTGCGAAGTAAGAGGGCTCCTCATTAGTATATATTTTTCAAAGGGTTCTTCATGAGCCCTTTTTTCACTTCTTCATCTTGAGATAGATGCACTTTTTCAAGCCTAGCTAGATACCATTTGGGACTTAGAGCATAGACTACCATATGAAGTGAGGTGTTCATAGTGTTCCACTGTTGTGTCACAATGGGCCTAAGATGCTCCTCATAAAATCCTAAAGTAGGATCCTTGCTATAAATGGCTTGCTTCATTTGCCCATGCATGCTATCAGAGGTCTCATAAATCTCTCCAAGGCTAAAAGAGTGTGTATCAACATATTTGATGACTTGCACAAGAGGCTCAGTGAAAAAGCATACATATCTGCAAGTGCAAACAAGTTACAAAGTTTACAATTTCAAAAAAGATTAAGAATTTAAGAGACTCAAATGATAGAGTGAATAATGTTACAAAGAATGATAATAAATTACAAGTTAGAAACATCAATATTTTTTTAAAATTTAATAATAATTTTTTTTCTTACTTCATTTTGGATCACCAATCATTGTAAGGATCCTTTGTTTCATATTTCTTCTTTCATGTGTGCTTGCCTTTGGCCATCTACACCTCTCTAAATGAACCACCATTAATTGTAAAACTTCATGCACCTCAACAATCCTTTCTAACAAAATGAAGTAGCTAGCATATCTAATATCAATAGGCTTAAGGAATTCCTTCTTCGAAAAAGTCCTAAACGAAGCAAGTGAATTGTGATGGATGTAAATGAATTTCTGTATATCTCTAACCTCTAACACCATTGTCTTCACCTAATCTATCTTCCCAATGTCCTTCAATGCATTGTTCAACGCATGAACACAACATGGGGTTTAGAAAATGTGCTTGTAAGCACCCTCCACCATCAAGACAACTAACTTACACACATGGGCCAAATTAATCACCATTTGTACAATATTAGAGGCTCCACCCTTTTCTGTGGCATCCTTCAAAATTTGAAATTGGAAGTTTGCATTCTTTCTCTTCCCTTGTCATGTCCCGTCTCTCGGGCCAACTTTGACACAAATATTTTGGGCCCTCTAAAAGTGTTTATCAACACTAATAAAATTTAAAATAAAAAATAAAAAATAATAATAAAAATTAAAAGTTAATATTAAACAATTAGTAAATAAAATAAAATTTAAAATTCAAAATTTAAGTTTGGTGCCTAGGTGTTAGGTCCCAGGTGCTATCCACATACCAATATGAATATGGAAGTGTTTCATCAGGGCAAATAGTTGAGAGAATTTGAATTTTCTGATCATTTTCTAATTTGCAAGTTCTAGGATGAAAACTCTAGAATTGCAACCCTCTGAGGTAGGAAGAAAACCCTATCCTAAGTTCCTTGGTTTATTCCATTTCCATTCATTGAGAACTCGTTGATCTGAAGGTGAATTTGCCCTACTTTTAAGACAAAGTACAATCACAAGGAGTTGTAAACAATTCGCAGGTATTCTCGGCCGATTCAAGGAGGACAACGCGTGGTAACTAGGATCTGGAAACAGTTTGTAGGTATCCTGGGCGAGTTCAAGGGTTTAGAGGTAGATTGCAAGCCTTATTTGGCAAATTCAAGGAGTGCAGTTTTGAAATGTTATTCCCATTAGCATCCAAGAGGGTTTCTACAACATTTGGAGGAGTACAACCAAATCACCATCTAGGTGGTGTCCTCACTACAGGCCAAACTGAGGAATCATTAGGTGCCATCAACCTAGATTTGGAGGTATAATTATAATCTCCCACAGTTTAAAAGTTGAAACCCAATGTGAAACCCTATAGGATTGACTCAAGTATGTAGCCACAGTAATCCCAACAGAAGGAAATTCAGGCAACATTTCAAATGGTATTTAGATGTATATGTTTCCCCAATGCTAGATGGTGCTAGGTGATTTATAAGTGGGCTCTTGGCAATCTAATTCATTGTTACGAGTTGGTAAACTTTGTCAAAATCATTTAAATGTCACTGTGATTAATGTCAAAATCAGATCTGTGACTGCTAGGTGTGCTGCTTTTCAATATCAAAATTATCATTTGAAATTTAATGGCCTAAATCATCTCTATCAGTTAGTGCTATTGCCAATATGTATGTTTTCTAGCTTAGACACATTTTAATTACCAAGTCATTACATCCCCAAACAATCAATAGCTCTAACAAAATAAGAGCCAACTGAACATATGACAATGATATTGATGAGTGGTTGATGTTTGATACCTGTCCACTCATCCATGATGATGGAACAACCTTCGCTCATCTAGGTTTGCTTCATTTCTTCCATCAACCCACTCACCCTAGAATATTCTCTATCTAGGAGGGTGGTGTGTAGCTTCTTTTCTATAGGTGGGACAAATAAGGGATCAACAACTAGCACATCTTTGAACATTTGTTTGAAATAAGAACGTGCCACATGAAATGGTATGGCATAAGCATAAAAGTTTTTAGCAATGGAAGACTCGGCCACCTCTCGTGATTGTTCAATGAATAATCTTGCAACGCGAATAGTTCTTTTCTTTCACTTGGTAGAAGTAGAACTCTCTCTTTTTTGAATTCCAACATCCATAGTTTCCATAGGCAGTGACACACTAGACTGCATGCTCTCAAATGGAATTCCCTTCTTTCTTGCCTCCTCCTCCATTTACATCCTAGTTCCCTCAATGTTCTTAGCTAGAGTTATTTTCTTACAATCTTTTACCCCGAATTCACTTATTCACAAAAGATGAGAAGAAAATCTAGTATAGCTGCCCCTATAGTCTTTCTTGCACAAATGACATAGCCATACTCTACTCTTGAATTGTTTTCTTATCTTTGTCTATTCATGTTGCAAATTGTAAGAGAGTTCGGAAGGGCCTTTTTCATAGGTTTTGAGGAGTTTAGAAGGGCATTCAAATGGGCTAGTTGAACTTGCAGACCCTGCTACATTCCCACTCCCAGAAGAACACCCAATGACAGCCATATTTCTATGGCCTCTAGTTTTTTGTTGCATTTCAACTTCAATCTCTTCACAATCACTACTCCCGTTGCTGCTCATTTTTTTTTGTTAAGAATTTAAAACACAGTTGCAAGTGCAAATATAGGGAAAAAAAAACAAAAACCCCTCCCTAAGTGTTTGGAAAATTAAAAAAATAAAAATAAAATGCAAAGGAATTGATTTTATGCCCTATTGCCTTCTTTCCATTGCTGTTCTTCTCTTCTCACTGCTGCTCCTCTTTTTCTTCTTCACAATTTGGAAAATGTCAAAATGAGTTATTTTTGTTTTTAGTTGTTTTGGGGGTTGTTTTAGGTTTAGGTATAGTTTAAAGGGGTCTATGGGTCCTTGTGGGTCCACCCATCCCTTTTTTTTTTAACCAAAATTGTGCACCAACAAAGTGTGTGTTGTAGTTGTCCCCTATGGCTCCTAGGTGTATCCTGCTCAATTTTGGATATCCTGCAGATGTTTCTTGTTTTTTCAAAAAAGGGGGACAGGGTAGGGACGCTTCCTGCCCATCCTTGTGTCTCTGAAATGTCTCCTATAGGGGGTGGGGCCATTTAGGGCAGGGGGCGCGTCCTTGGGGAGCATAGATTTTTATCCTTCTTTTTGCTGGGCAGTTTCCTTTGAATTTATTGACACAATTGCTGTGATTAGTTATTATAATCATTGTTATATATGAATTATTTAGTATGATTAAAATAATTAATCATTATGTATTATTAATATTAAAGGGTAATTAGTCATTTATATATACAGTTTTGGTTTGTTGGCTGAAAGGGGTTTTTGTGAACATGTTCACGTCATGACAACCTACCTGATGCCACTATAGTTTTGCCTTGGTTTGTTGGTTAGAAAGGGGTTTTTGTGAACACTTTCACGTCACAACAACCTGCTTGATGCCACTATAGTTTTGCCTATTGGCATAATTATGAAGAATTAATGCTAGTTTTAAAGAAAAAAAGTCAACATTTATAAGTGGCATTTCTCCTTCAACAATGTATTGGGTCAAATAAAATGTCAATCTTATGGTTTGAATATTTAAATTCAGAATAATTGAAAGGTGAATGATTCTTTGAAAGGTCATGACAAATGGCCAATCTAGACTCCAATTTTGGCTTATGTGACCGTCTTTCCATGGTGGAATAAATTCAAATTTATCTAATTATATTGTTCAAATTTTGTGTCCATGCATTTACTTGTGGCTAAGCTTCGAATAAACCACATCTATGCATTTATGCTAACACTACTGATTCCCCCCCTGCTAATTTAGCCTATAATAACTGCTCAGACATTTTCATTTTTTTCTTCCTGTTGTTCAATTTCAACCTTTAACAAACCATCTTAGACATTTTCTGTCTTCACTGTTTAGTGGAATCTATGCCGCATCTATCTGGCTGTGTTTACACTGTTGATAATTACTTTTTTAATATTTTGATTTGTTTGATTATCCCTTTTTTAACAGAACAGGAGCTCACTTTTGCCCTAGATGCACAGCCTAGGGTTATCTATTCTGTTAAATGTGACCCAGGGATTTGACCTGGCCTTGTTCTTCAAGTTATGCCTCACCCAAAATTGTATGCAGCTTGGACCTTGCCTCATCCTTTGAAGTACTCAGCACCCAAAATTGGATGCTGTGATATATTGCTAAATCTCAACAAATTTACATCTCTTCTGGAGATTTGAATCTGGGGATCTGCTATGAAAGCCCAATTTAATTTAAGACTTGAGTTCATCCCAATTGACCCACTGTTAATACATTTAGATTTAGGAAAATATACATACATACATACTAACAATACTAAAAAAAATGCCCTAATTCAGCCTTAAATTGACTGACTTAGACATTTTCTGTCCTTACAGTGTACTTGAATATATATCTGGATATATCTGACTCTGATTCCATGGTCAGAAATATGGATTAGGTTTGCTAAATTGCCCCATTTTTTTGAGGAAGGAGCATACCTTTCGTTTAGATGCCACAATCGAGGCTTATGTATCCTGTCAAAATCCCCAGGGGCTTGCTTATGACTTCGTCAATTGAGGTATACAATACCCAGAAATGGATGCGATATGTCACTCAATTTCAACAAGTTGAACATGTCTTTCAAGGATTTGAGCCCTGGGCTCCCCTATGAAACTTGCTTTGATTTATCACTTGAGCTTACGCCATTTGATCTGGAGTTTAAATATTACATTCTGGGGAATATGCATTCAAAGTAATACTTATTAAAAAATTCCTCTAGTTCAACCTTAAATGAAATACCTTATATGTTTCCAGTCCTTCCAATTTACTTGAATCTGCACCTGCATAAATCTGATTTCATTTCCAGGGGTGGTATTTTATTTTATTTGTTTGTTTGTAAATTGTCCACTTTTTAACAGGAGGGAGCACTCCTTTGACTTTAGATGTCATAACCTTGGATTATGCATTTGATCAAATTCACCTAGGTCTTGGATCTGGACTCATCTGTTGGTATGCTGCACATGAAAGTGGATGCACATTGTACGTTACATTGTCTATTGAGGTACACTAGTGCCTCCAAGGTTGGATGTGCTAAACTGATCAATTTCAACAAATTTACATCTAATTGAAAATGTTTGAACCTGTGGCTCTGCTATGGAAGCCTGATTGATTTGCCACTTGAGGTCATCCCAATTGAGCTAGATTTTATATAATTTAGATTCAGGGGGATAAACATGCTAAACTGCTAAATACTTAGCACTAATTCAGCCTTCAATTATTCACGTTTGACTATCTTTTGTCCTTTAAAGTTTCAATTTGGTTGAAACTTTAATCTATGCAGGGCCAAACTGGATTCATTTACATGGGGAATTATGTTGAAATTTTAAGTGTTTAAAAGAAATTAAAGCTTTTGCTTATGGATTCTATAAATTTTTCTTTTGCTCATTATGGCAGACCCTGCTTCAAATTCTATGGTGAAAATTTTATATATGATTTTCATTTTTGATTTTGAGCTGGTGAGTCTAAATGTTTAAACATGTCAGCTAGTTCTTACATACGTCCAAGTTTCTTCCCCGGTCATGAGGGAAGCTCCTGGAGTGGTTGCCAAAGTTCACCAAGCTTTGTGTGTGATTACACAATGATCTCACTCACATGCAATCCCCCTGATCTGGTGTACGCTCCAAATTTCAGGCAGGATTGCCTGGGTTTTTTGCCCTGTGAGTTGAGTCATCCCCCCTCCCCTGTGAACGGTAACGATCCAATAGTCAGACCTGTACATACGTGGCAATTTTGTTTTCCATACCTGAATTAGTGACCTCTTAAGGGGTTTCTATGACAACCTGAGCTTTGCCCTATGTCAATTTTGTTGCTGTTCAGCAATTTTTTTCTTTGATACGTTGGAAATCTTGGAAGTGATCCTTTGATTCCAGAAAAAAACATTTATGGGCTGTTTTCACCAAATGACTCATTTGTAATAGTTAAATTTTAAAAAATTAGGGTGGTAAATTTTCCCCAAACAATTGGTCAAGTTCTTATATAAAGATGTAACCAGAGTGCTAAAATTTACAGCTATAAGTAAATTCTATGTTTTTACTAAAATGTTATGCCACAATTAATGTTTCTTATGTTTAGAGATGGAAGCATTCCCCAAGTATCCAATATGCCCAAAGTTTTTCCTATGCTTTAAAATTTTCTTGGAATCCACAATTTTGCTTCCTTCTTGAAATGTCAATATCTTCAAAATAAACTTGTTGTGTTGATCTGTAGTAAATTGTGAGTTTCACACTTAACAAAATCTTCACCCCTTAAATTTTCTTTGGCTTGCACATTTTTATTTTGGACAAAAAGAGAAAAACTATATTTATAAATCACCTTACATAGTCCAAGATAAAGCTTTCTAAATGGCTAGAGCCATGAACAAAGCAAAAATAGAGAAGATTGAAATGGGATTGGCAAGAAAAGCTCATCTCCAACTACAGTCCCAAAAACTGTCCAGATATCAAGATTCCATAAAGACAGAGTCTCTGAACAACAAAGCTCATACAAACAACATGCCAGATATACCAAGTTAACTGAAGAAACCAATGAGACCAACATAATCTCTATGTATAGAGGCACCAAAAGTTGCGACAATCCACAAACTGGAGCTTCCACCAAGGCAAGGATGGCTCATCAAGTCTGGTCATTATGAATAAGATGAGTATGCTGAGAGTCTTTGTCAGGGCCAAGAGATCCTCACTCTGCAACATTCCAATTTTGGTTCTCCTCTGTAGCCCACTTGGCAAGACACCCAGCTACTGAATTCTATTCTCTTGGAATGTGAACAAAGGAAATAGCTTTGAACTGAGGGGTAAGGCAGAAGAATCTGCTCAGCTAATATTCCAAGCCTGTAAGAATGCTCCTGAGGTCTTTCTCCATGCAAGGGAGAAACCATAGTAAGGGAATCAGTTTCACAGATAACTATAGTCCATTCCAATTCCCACGCTTTTTCAAGGGCATAAGAATGGCACATCTTTCCTTCCATCTGATTATTGGGGTTGATCCCCATAGCAACTGAGAAGAAAAAACAAATTGACCCACCCTTATACCGACCAACTCCTCCAATCCCCATAGCTCTAGGGTTTCCATTGGAAGAGCCATCAGTATTTATTTTGAAACTATTTGAGGGGGGAGGTGACCATTTACTAGATCTATTGACTTTTTGAGAGACCCAAAGGGAAGGTTCAAAGGCCCCAAGGGAGAGCAGCAGCAAATTGAAGCTCAAGGCTCTTTGAGTCTCAAAGATCAGAGGGAGAGAGATCCACCACCATAGAACACAGCAAAACTGGTCTCCTTCACAGAGTCTAGAACTTTTTTCCAGGTTTGAGATATCAGATTCTGATGACATTGGAAGATCCAACAATTTCGTTCTAACCATATTTTCCAAATGATGAAAATAGGGCCAATCTCCCAAGCAACATTAAGTAAACTAGCCATAGAAGGAGGTTGCTCCATGCTTGCCTTTGGCAAAGAAGTGGCTACCATCGTCCCCAAATACCTAAAGCCAAAGGACATTGAAAAAAGAGATGGGCAACAAATTCATCTGCATTGCCACAATGAACACATTTGAAGGGCCCTAGAAACCTCTCTTTTGGATATTATCTCAGGTGAGGCACTTATTTTGATAGAGAAGCCAAATGAAGAAATTACACTTGGGTCAACTAAATTTGTTCTAGATTCTCTTCCACCAAGGAAAGGCACGGATCTCACCATTATGCTCAACAAGGGACTTGTACACAAGATTCACAAAATAAGTCCCTTTAGGATCCTGCCCTTATGCAAGAACATCACCACCTTTCACAAAGCAACAAGGGCGAGAGGTGATCCCCTTCTAGACAGTTCCAGGAACAGGTCTGTGTTCCTTTATTGGACCCTGGCCCAGTTTGGACAGAGGTTCGGTGATGCGTCAGAGTTTGATTGTTCTTGTTTTCAGTGGACAGTGATTGGATCACAGTGTTGGCTTTTGAGGAGTCCACCCCACGCGGGGAACACTACGAGTTTGAGCGAGTTAAGTTTTAAGTGATTAAGTTAATTATTTAACTTAATGTTTTATTAAAGTTACATTGACTTTAATAATATTTTATATCACTTAAAAAGTGTTCAAAAAAGGGATTTAATATTTTAATGATTTAAAATATTAAAAGTGCGCTCAAAGAATTAAGTCTTAAACTATGGAGAAGACTTAATTAAAAATTAAAAGATTTAAATGATGCAAAGGGCCGTACTTTCTTGAAATGGTGCCAATTAGGTATAAAGCATTTCCCTGGCAAATGAAACTCATCTTTTGACCATTTCTCTTTGCCTTGAGCATTTTGCCTGTGCATTCTCCTGTGATCAGGGTTTGAACAACTACCATTGAAGAACGTTACCTCTTCAGTGTGAGCACTCTTGAGATTGTGAAAGATCAGTCGAATCAGTGCATGTTGAGAGCTTCAGCCAGAGGTTCTACAAATTCATACAGAGTTTCTTTATTTTGAGTTTGCTTATTGTTTACAATAATTGAGGGTTTCTACTGGTGGCGCATCCTTCTTCACAGACAGAGGGTTCCAGCAGGGTTTCCTTCCTTTCTTTTCATAGCCGTACGGCCTTCATTGGGAATTGTGCCTTGAAAGAGGCGTGTGAAGGAATAATGTGAAACGCCTCCCTTTGGCTTGGTTTTAGTCTTCCATCATGGGCGTCCAGTATTTCTAGAGCATTGTGTCCAGTTTTTGAGCAGGAGAAATGTGTTCTGGAGATTTGGCGTGCCTTTATGCTTGATTTCATCATTTCCAGCTGTAGATCTGGCAACTTCTTTATTTAAAATAACTGGAGATTTCCTGGTATGTCTGATATTCATGATCTTATTGTTTCAGTATATTAACAACTTTGCATGATCTTGATGTTTTCAAATATTTATTATTATCTCTAAATAATCAATCTCAATTGAATGGTATCCCCGATTATTAAAAAGAAGTTGCCAGATCTACAGCTGGAAATGATGAAATCAAGCATAAAGGCACGCCAAATCTCCAGAACTCATTTCTCCTGCTCAAAAACTGGACACAATGCTCTAGAAATACTGGACGCCCATGATGGAAGACTAAAACCAAGCCAAAGGGAGGCGTTTCACATTATTCCTTCACACGCCTCTTTCAAGGCACAATTCCCAATGAAGGCCGTACGGCTATGAAAAGAAAGGAAGGAAACCCTGCTGGAACCCTCTGTCTGTGAAGAAGGATGCGCCACCAGTAGAAACCCTCAATTATTGTAAACAATAAGCAAACTCAAAATAAAGAAACTCTGTATGAATCTGTAGAACCTCTGGCTGAAGCTCTCAACATGCACTGATTCGACTGATCTTTCACAATCTCAAGAGTGCTCACACTGAAGAGGTAACGTTCTTCAATGGCAGTTGTTCAAACCCTGATCACAGGAGAATGCACAGGCAAAATGCTCAAGGCAAAGAGAAATGGTCAAAAGATGAGTTTCATTTGCCAGGGAAATGCTTTATACCTAATTGGCACGCATTTCAAGAAAGTACGGCCTTTTGCATCATTTAAATCTTTTAATTTTTAATTAAGTCTTCTCCATAGTTTAAGACTTAATTCTTTGAGCGCACTTTTAATATTTTAAATCATTAAAATATTAAATCCCTTTTTTGAACACTTTTTAAGTGATATAAAATATTATTAAAGTCAATGTAACTTTAATAAAACATTAAGTTAAATAATTAACTTAATCACTTAAAATTCCATAACTCGCTCAAAACTCAGAGTATTCCCGTGCCGTCAGAAGCTGTGGACTCCTGAAATGCCAACGCTCGCTGTGATCCAATCACTGTCCACTGAAAACAAGAACAATCAAACTCTCCAGAATGCATCACTGACCCTCTATCCAAACTGGCTAGCCCACAAGGGTCCAATAAAGGGCTAACACTGTTCCAGAGTGTCTAGCGAGGGGACATCAGAAGCAAGAATTGGGGCTAGAGTGTCTTGAGTGGTTGAAGATCCTCCATTAGGCCAGCTACTAGCATCCTTCCACTTATAGAACAAGGGACTGCCCATTACAAAAAGACTCTTGAGGTCAACAATTGAAGTGCACCCAACATCAATAAAGGTTTGGCTTAGAGGTTGAAGGATAGGAAAAGAAGAAATAATTGGAGGATGATAATCTTAGGTATCACTCCGAAAATGAGCCCATTGTCCATTTTTAACAATCCATAATAAGCCATCCTTAACTAGCGAAGCCCCAATCTTGATTGTAGTCCATATCATTGAGTTTTTGCCAACAAGACTCACTCTAGGAATCTCATAATCATCTTTGGCTGTTTTCTTTTTAGATAAATAAGGAACTAAATGATCTTTTATTGCAAATACATGATCATCCGCTTGGCCTTTATCTCTTTCTTCTTGTGAGCTGACAACTATTGAGCATCTGTGGGTGTAGGCATCACATCCTTGACGATTTCCCAAAGATCATTTTCCTCCAACAACAAAGTCATCTTGACTTTCCAAGGTAGGGAATTTATTGCACCATCCAGTCTATCCTCAAAGCTAAGGCTAGCTGATGCCATTAATTTTTTTTCCTTAACAAAAAACAGTCCTAGATCTGGAAATAATAAACTGCTCAACTGCTTTTGAAAATACCTATGTCACGGATTGTAAACCCAGGCCGTCACTCTTGCTACAAGTAACAACTTTGCTGCCATAGCTGTGATCATAAAAATCCTAGCCGCAGATTTACTTTTGTAAAAATGATAAAAAAAAACTTTTGAAAACACTGGAAAAAAGATGCTGACCTATAACTTACAATTTTTCTAGAACAAACCTTCACAATACCATAGAAAAAATATAATGCGACTCAGCCCTATTTTGGGCCGCAATTTTCTTGCACAAAGAAAGAGATGTGAAACTAATTAAAAAAAGACCCTTGCTTTCCTTGCAAAACAGCCTGCAAATTATAGGTAACTTTTTGCTGCAATTTTCATCCAAATCTACCCACAATTTTCATAAAAAAACCTACACTTTCACAAGGAAAAAATTTGTGTGATTTTCCAAAGAAAAACCCCAAAATTTCTTGCCATGGGCTGTGAGATTTTCCTCGTTCTTCTGGCTCTGATTCCATGTAAGGTTTCAAGCAAGATGACTGAAGTCCTAATGTTTAATAAACAAAATTATTCTTCTAACATTGCATCAATCACACTGTAATGTCCCTTACCTGACTTTGCCCTAGAATTCGCTTGTAGACTAAATTTAGTGTTTCTTCTTTTCAAATAAATGTTCTCTTTAATGAAATGATCTTGGATTGAAATCTGCATTCACCATATTAACAACATTTCCACATATACACATATCTATTAGCATTAATATCTAGATATCTAAAATATAAACACAATCACAAAGCAATAGTGAAGACATATGAGGAGTGGCATGGAAGATCTGCCCGAAGCTATCCATCTAACCCCAAGAGCACAAGCGTCCGTTCAGGACAACCCACCCCTTGGCCTCGAGTGTCAGGACATCTAAACCAAGACAATTCCACCCTCGGAGTGGTGTGCTTAGTAAATACACTTGTACTTGCTTTCTCCACCCATGTCATCATCTCGGAAGACACTTAACTTATTGGGGACAGTCGGGGGAGTGGATAAGTGGCTTGGGCCTAATCCCTCCATGGCCGCGATGGATCTTGAGTGGGACCCCCACCCCTCCATGGCCCACACATGGCTTGGGACTGGGCAGACTATGAGTGGAATTTCCACCCCTTCAGGGCCCATCCCTGCCTTGGGTTTCGGGGGCGGACTTAAATGGGGTTTTTACGCACCACTTCCCTTGCACCCTTCCTCCCAATAAGCTTGCAAACACAAAGAAGACAATCTTTTAGCAATCAAATACATTTGCATTTATTATTGATTCTTTAAGTCAATACCAACATCATTATCATCATGTTAATACTAAAGAAAGCATTACACCAATAATTAGATTAGCAATATCTGTTTCTCATATTCAAAATATGCTAAATATTATTGCTAAGTGAGTACATCACCTGAACTGTTGTGTCTTCCCATGACTCTTTATTCCTTAATCGCCTTCCTTCAATCTAACATTTGATTGATCATAGGATAAAAACATATATAAATAAATATCAATCTATTCATTTTTATATTAAGATCGTCATTACTTATGTTGTACCCAAAATATTTTTTTGGCATTCTACTTAAATTGAGCTAAATCATGTAAAAATGTTGTCAAAAGTATGTTTTAGGTCAAGCCAAACATAAGGTTTTTGTGGGTTTGTGTCAAGGAAGATGCTTGCAAATTTTTGAAAAATTTAAAATTAGGGTGTTTCGTACCCCTATTTTTAGGGAAAACCCCAAAAATAGGACCTTTCTAGAATTGATTGAAAATGATTTTGATAGGATGAATTGACTTCACGATCACACCAGTCAAGTCAAAATCACCAAAAAGTTTGTTTTACTCTGGTGGGTCTATTTTCATTTTTCAAGAAGAAAGTTATGAGCTTTGCAGCCATTAATGGTAGATTGGCCAGTACCAGGTGCTGAAAGCTAAGCCTCAAAAGCTTCAACGAAGAATCCATGGCGGAAATGCTGAAAAAAATGCTCTGTGACGAAGGGGATTTTCAAAATTGAAAAATGCCAAAATTTGGCTAAGTTTGGAGAATGCACGCCTTGCTACCAAGAGGAGGCTAGGTAGTCAAATGCCTTAGTCATTTTTCCAACAATTGTACACGCAACATGATGAAGATGATTGATTGGATGCATGCGTCCGCATCATCAACAACAATGATCAAATCAGTCACGATGCACGACAATTTTGAAGCATGAAGAAATGAAGATTTTCAAAGGAAATGATCAAACTGCAAGCTAAAAGCGCCCCTGCTGAGAAAAGGTGCCCTTTGATCTCATAGGCCAAATGCAGTCATCAAATCTATTTAAGCAATCATCTTCTTCGTACTCCTGTTGGCTTTCCAACGCATTGTCAAGCGAGACCATTTGATTTAGAGATCACTGGCAAATGTCAACAAAGTTAGGAGATGCTGTAAGCAAGAAGCATCCAAAATGGCAGTCCAACATGAAAAAAGTGCCCTTGCTGAAGAAAGGCGCCCTTGAACAAGATGGCCCAGATGTTAGTTTCTGACAAAACTTGTCTTTGGGAAATCTCTTCGGTGTCAACCTAGCTTCAAGATGAACCTGTTCGTCAGCCTGCGAGACACATCAAACAACGACAACTGTTGATCGTTAGAGCATGTAAAATGGAAGATGAATAAGTGAATTTCAAGGCAAAAGCGCTCTTGTTGGCTAGGGACACCCTTCATTTTAAGTCACTTGATGTGGTTCTCAACCATTGCTTCCTACAAGACATCTTTTCAGCACTCTCTCAGCTTTGCGATCAATCCAGCTACGCGTCCACAGGACCTATTAGGCAATCAAAGGCAGAGATCAAGCAGTAGACACCTAATGGTGAAAGTTGAAGGAAGAATGCCAAGAAATTGGCTAAGTGTTAAGGAAAAGCGCCCCTGCTGAAGAAAGGCACCCATCTTTTTGGGCAATCAAATATAGTGTGCAAGCTTAGTGCCCCCCAGGATGATCTCCTTTATTTTGATCGATCTCAACAACAACATCATTAGCCAACACATCAGACAAATTAGTCATCTAACAATGGAGATCAAACTGAGGTAGTTTACAACATGAAAATAATTGGTCAAAAAGCCAAAGGCGCCCCTGCTGAGAAAAGGCGCCCATGCTTTTGAAGGATTGAAACTGACTTTCAGGATTTGTGAAACCAGTCATCCTTTCCAAGATTGAGTTGGTTATCCAACACATCATCAAGCGAGATCATTAGACTTGTCGATCAACAGTGATCTCAGATTGAAATACGAAGGGTCAAAATGAAGAAATTGAAGAATAGTCAAGAAATTGGCCAAGTCTAAGGGTAAAAGTACCCCTACTGAGAAAAGGCGCCCTTGAATTTGGAGCCTCAGATTCTGATTTTTGGCTTGACATCTCCCGAGCATACTTCTTTAGTATTGTTCCATCTCAGCAACGAATCCATCAGCAGCTGCTAAAGATCAACTGAACGACCGGGAGCAAGGATCAAACAGAGGCACTTCACCATGAAAAATAATGAAAAAAGTGTTCAAACTCAAGAGGGATGCCTAAAAAGTCAAAGAAAGATATGTTGACTTGAGTTAGAGATTTTGGAGGCAAACTTGGCTCAAACGACCCACAATCAGTGGAAATTAGTTTTAAGAACTCCAGATGAAGCCAAATCACTCCTCAATCATGAGTTGGCACCCAAACTTGATGCATTCAAAACTTGAATCATTATACATCAAGCCTAGGCATCATATTTCATTATCTTTCTTTGTAGGTTGAAGGCTAAAACAACATTTTCTTCTCCAAGATGTCTTTTCAAGATCTGACAAAGGGGTTTTCATCATTCTTCATATTTTTAAAGATTAGTTGCACAGAAGGACAATTTATTAGAGGTTGCATCGAAAGGCATAATTTTTCCAGAAAGACAGTTGATAACTTCCAATCTTCTTCTTCTCTTTTTCCTCTTTTCTTGTCTAAGATCTTCTTGCATGTCCAAGAAAATGGTAGATATTCATAGATCTAGTCTTCTGGGTATGATCAACATAGCATATTCAACAAAACCCACATGTCAGATTTTACCAAAAAAAAGTTGTCATGCTGCCCCTATTTTTTAGGGTTTTCGGAAGAAGTCATAATTTCAAAAATCAGACAAACTGGGTTTGTTTAGCTTTGAAGCGCCAACAATACCCATGTGTTAGATTTTTTCGGGAAAAATAAACCTCTGTTGCCTTTGAAACCTCTGCCCCGAAGGGCTCTTGCATGTATGAGGAAAAGTGATTTTTTGGGATTTTTGACGTTCTGGGTCCATTTAGAAAATTATTCTAAGCAAAAACCACGTCTCAGATTTTTTCATAAAAATTACCCCTTGACAGGGTATTTTTAGCAGTTGCAGAAAAAGTTGTCTGAACATATCCGTGTTTACAGTCAACTGTCGAGTTTTTTAGAATATAGTACTCTCAAGTTGAAATCAAGACCAAGATGGTCCTACTTCACGATTTTCTGAAAACATTCGACAAGGACATGCATCAAGTGAAACCCGTAGTCAAGTTGGACGCCTTGGAAGGTGTAAATAACATCACCGCTCAATGGATAGTGAAAATGCAGAAGGTAGTCATTCCAAGCATAGAGCCGCCACCCAGTTACTACCACACTACCTTCCACACTTCATGTCAACACGGCTGGATGACGCAGCTGTGAAATGCATTGAGTATCAACAACAACTTGCGCATGGAGAGGAGATGCTAAAACACCATGTCATCATCCTACAGAGCATTGATTGTCCAGAGGCTAAAGAAGTCAACACATGGATTGAGGAGCTGTTGACTGAGGGTGATGAGGTGTAAAGACACCTTGTTTGGGACGTCCTATTCTATAGGATGGCATTTATGATTAACAATAGTTAACTTGATGCTTCTTTCCAAGTTAACTAACTGTCCCTTGAATCATGCATGTCTATTTCCATTAATGGGGGATGTTTGTTTTGACTTCCATTGATTGTGGATGTTTGTTTTGACTCCCACTAATCATGGATGTTTATCTCCATTAATCATGGATGTCTATCTTAGAGACACCTATTGTACTATAAGTTCTCTTGTAGTTTAGTGCCAGTTAATGTGATGTTCCCGCTCTAGTAAGTTCTTAGGAGCCGTGTGTTAGCCTATCTCTTGGACCCTTGTAGGCTAACAGGTTTGGTTAGAGGGTTTGGGACGTCCTATTCTATAGGATGGCATTTATGATTAATAGTAGTTAACTTGATGCTTCTTTCTAAGTTAACTAACTGTCCCTTGAATCATGCATGTCTATTTCCATTAATGGGGGACGTTTGTTTTGACTTCCATTGATTGTGGATGTTTGTTTCGACTCCCACTAATCATGGATGTCTATCTTAGAGACACCTATTGTACTATAAGTTCTCTTGTAGTTTAGTGCCAGTTAATGTGATGTCCCTGCTCTAGTCAGTTCTCAGGAGCCGTGTGTTAGCCTATCTCTTGGACCCTTGTAGGTTAACAGGTTTGGTTAGAGGGTCAGTGGCCTTATTTGGTGGGCTTTGTCGTTCTCATCCTTTGAGTTCAGTGATTGGCTCATGGCAGGCTTTGGTAGTTCAGGGGTTAACAGCTTCTGACGGCACGCCATTATGTGGGGTTATGAGCGAGTTATGAATATTTCAGTGGATTAAAGTGTTTTAATATATTTGATGGAATATTATATAGTCAACTTGATTTTATAATAAAGTAAGCACTTAAATTTATTTAAGTGAAAATTAAAAGCACTTTAGTGAAATATTTCATAAAGTGATTAATTAAATCACTTAAAGTGGGCGTCCAATTATTTTAATGAGAACTATTGGAACAGGTGATTTAAATATGTTCTAAAATATTTAAATGACACCAAAAGTGGCGTCACTTCTTGGGATGCGTGCCTTTTGGCCTTATAAGCAAAAGCAAAGGAAATTAGAACTCTATTATTGATTATTCGACATTCTCTTGGCTTTGGCTTTGCTTGCTTCTCTGAGACAAGGAATTCAGGAGTTTTTCATCTCTGGAGAGCGACAATTCTTCACAGATCTGTGATTGTGAGACTGTGAAAGATCAGTTGAATGATTGCAACAATGGGGGGCTTTAATTCAAAAGTTTCTACAGTGCTTAATCGGGAATTTTGGTACAGTATTATGTAGATTTCAATAAGATATAGGAGGGTTTGAGAGTTGGCGTCCTTCATCTAGCAGACACTCCACCTTCATGGCCATACTTTATGTGTTGAGGATATGGCTTCCTTATTGAAGTGCGCAGCTCTTTTCTCAAGGGCGTTTGGAGTTTTGAGGAGAAACGCCTTCCTTTTTGGGAGTTTCTCCGCTTCTTCATTGGCGCCTAGCCTCTACAATTCTTTTGTCCTAGTTTTCAGGCGGGAGAAATCATTCCATTGTCTTCTACGCTTGGATTTGTTAGTTTCCTTCATTCTTGGCTGGCAAACTGGACATTTTTCTTAATAAAATAATTTGGAGCATTTCGGGTATGTTTGAAACATGCAATCTCTTTGTTATGGTTATTTAATACTATCTGCATTTAAACTTGGTCAATATTAGCTCAGTTTCTGGTTTTATGAGCTTTTATATGCCGCGCCCCTTCTATTTCTCTCTAGAAACTTTCTTAAAAAACTAAAAAAAACACAAAAAGATAATCAAAACAATAGGGGTTTGAAGAGGAGCCAGTTGGGCTCATCACAGTTAACTGAAGTAGACTTTCATTTAACTGATAGATTTCCTGCTTTTTAGGAATAAATCTTGCTAATTAATTGGCAAGAAATCTTTGTTGACTCAAGGAGATTTTGGGGTTGCCCACTCCTTTGAGTTATATAAATAAGAGAATTGAGCTCATTATTTGCTAACCTTTATTTACTATGCAAAATTGCTGCGCCATTGTTGCCTCAAGCTTGCAAGTGCATATTTGTTCACTCTTGGATGAGAGTTAATTGGTTTGATGAGCAATTGTGTATGATTTCATACCTTTGTATGTCCCAATTCTTTGTAATCTGTTGAGAAAATTTGAAGATATAAATCAAAAGGCCCATGCATTTTGATCCAAAGATTTGAGTTCTTTCAACGTTTTGTTCTTATAACTTGTTGTTTCAATCTCCTCCTTGGATACAAGTTCCTCCTTCTTGGATATTTTGTTGTGAACAGTTATCATTTGATGTTGTGTAATGAATTGTCTTTTAGCCTACACTTAGGATAGGGGTGCCTCCTCCTTGGCAAGTCTGTTAGCCAAATCATCGTAATTTGTTTCTAATAAGTTGTTTCCCAGCCTATACCTTAGATAGGGGTTCCTCCTCCTTAGCAAATATGAGATCCATCTTACTGTAAAAGAGTGATTGCTTGCATAAAGCCTTATTCTAGCATAAGCCCGAGAGTTCAGAGCTTCAGATGCATCCTGGCGAGATGGTCGGCCTATGTAATCCAACCAATTCATTCCACTCCTATGCCCTCATGCTTTGTTTATTTTGAGGAGATAGGATAGATTAAAAGCTAGTTTAGTCATAGTTTAGATCTGCAGAAACCAAAGAAAACCTTAGCTACAGTGCATTGTGTTTATACACCCTTGTGTCCTGCCGCTGAGTAAAAAAGATAGGAACCTTAGTTTATTGTACTTTTTATGTATCACATCAGCAAAGAGGGATCTTCCTCTCTATAATCCGAAGGAGCAGTTACTAAAACACTTGCAATAGCTGTCCATTTCCAATAAGCACTCCAGATAGCTGTCCATTTCTAATAAGCACTCCAGAGGTGCTAATTGAAACGCCAACAACTTATAAGGCTTAATAATTGCTGCGAGTATCATTATTGTATATTCACAAGTGTTTCACATATATATATATATATATATAT
>VDFB02180730.1:0-14040 GCA_007258455.2 Sequoia sempervirens | reverse complement strand
TGTTTTCTGCTTTTTGAGTGTTTTTTGGATTTTTAATATGTTTTGGATGTTTTTGGTTTTTTCACATGATTTTGACGATTTGGATATGGATGTGTAATGATATCAGTGCTTTGTTTGGGATTTTGTTTGAAAACCAAGCTAAGGTGGATTGATCAGATCGACAGATTGATGATGATGATAACATTGTTGAGGATACACAACAATGCAACGATTGGATTGATTAGGATTGATGAGGATAACATTGTTGAGGATGCACAACAATGCAAGGATGGATGGATTGATGATGATAACATTGTTGAGGATGCACAACAATGCAAGGACTGGATTGATCAGGATTGATAATGATAACATTGTCGAGGATACACGACAATGCAAGGATAGTATTAAGCAACATAAGGATATCCCAAGATGATGATTTTTTGATTGGATTTGATTGATCATGTTTGATGAAGCTTGGTTTCAAATAAAAGATGTTTGGATGATTTGATGTGACGTTTGACATGCAACTTAGATGCGACTGATATCGATTGTTTTGATTGATGTTCGATGAAAGATGAAATTTGATAAGGACATGTTTTCGTCAAAATATGCCATGGGCTAGTGATTCGTATTTTTTGGATCATAAATGCCTTGACCAATTTGATTTCATGTTTTCCAATGTGCGGATCGCCACATAAGTTGGAGGATATAGATCAAGATTTATTCCCGAAGCAAGATGTACATATCTGCCCCCAATGTCTAGTAATGTATGGAATGTCATGGATGGATGCTCAAATAAGTGTATGGATGGAGGGACATGGATTATCTTGCGATAAGATAAGGTGTTCGGATAACGAATGCTCATTTGGATAATGCTTCATAGCTCAGATAATGCTGCATAGGATAGGATCGATGAAAATGACCCATGTCAAGATGTTTACCATAAGCAAGCGTAAAGTGTGCCCCAAAATTTTTATCAAGATCAAGATAACCGAGATGATGGATGCAGATAGATGCGAATGGATTGGATAAATGGTTCATGGATGGATGGATTTATTATGGCTGAGGTGGATGGAATGTTGGATTTATTATGCATGTATGAGATGCTTAACCGGCGGCGCGACGATGTTCAATTCTTACGACTGCTTTCTGTCGTGTTTTCATCACGGTTCCTGTTCCAAAGCTTCACCGTAGTGGTTTTCACTCAGGAGGACTATTTTTTTCTTTACTATTTTTGATCCTTTTTCTCCGATTGATTTTTGTTTTTTGATTTTTGTTGTTACCAAGACACCGCTTGCCGTGTTTTCGGCAATCCATTTTTAGGGACTTTTTCTGATTTTTTGGATTTTTTGGTTTTTTAATTTTTTGTATTTTTCTGAAAGATTCATGCTGAACCACCTGGTGGTGTTGACGTAGACGCTTCTGTCATAATGTGCCATCGATATCCTGCTTGAAGAAGCTGCTTTGCTAAGATACGTGCACTTGAATGCCACTTCTGGGATTCTCTATCTGCTTTATTGATACCAAGGTTAACTTTGTCTTTGTGCGCACATCGCAATAGAGTGCCTTCAGAATCCTTATGATGAAGGGTCGTCGCCAACACACGGTCAATGTAAGAATTGGATATTATGCATGGAGGCATGGATGGAGTGTATTTAGGGATACGAGATGGATTGGTTGACAGTTTGGAACCTTTGACTCTCCAAACTTGGGAAGATGAGCAATTATGGGTGGATACGGAAGTGTGTGTGGAATTAGGACCAACTGCTCGATATACTTTGTACGTCGCTCGAAAAGCCTGCTTTTGCTTTTGTGGACCTATTTGATGGATACCTTTTCCCTTTTTATTTTGCCCCATAGTTTCTTTGACTGATGGAGTTTGATAGGGATGATCTTTCTTTGTATGCTTTGGTATCCATATGTATTTGATTTGTCCATTATGCTTATCAACTTCTTTTGCTTTGATAACGTTCTTCGTACTTTGATTCAAATCTTTCTTTTGACGTTGGTCCCAATTCATGGATGGGGTGATGGGTGGATGACGATTCATGACATGGTTGGTTGTAGTATTGACACTAGCTTCATCATAAGGACTCTTTGTGCTCCCTATGTTGACGTTTGCTTGAGACGAAGTTGCCCCCAGTATGGTGGAAGTATCACCTTTATTCATTGATTCTGCTTGTTTTGAGATATTTTTTTCAGTAAACATGCTCTGACAAATGACTACTGTAGATGACATTGTTTCAATTTTCTGCTTTGCTAACTCTGGATGTTCTATCTGACTTGTTTCCTTCAGCGGATAATGATGGATATCTTTATTCATGATGTCCTCAATCTGAGTTTGGGACATATTTGATCTTGATGTTGACAACTCTATTTGATTGTAGGAGTTAAGAATCTGCTCTTTTTGTGTAACACAATCTTGTTCTAGATGAAGATCATCTACGTGCCCATCTATAGAAAGCATCTCATGGGTAGATGAAGGAGTAAGTGCTATGTGGTTGTGATCATCTTGTGTGGATAGGAGAATATCCATTAGATCATTGTAGTATCTTGGAGATACAAATTTTTGATCTTGATTTATTTTGGGATTGCTTTCGATATGCTTTGGATCAAGCTCTTGACATGGTTCGGTTTCAAAGGATGAATCGCTTACAAGTGGTGCTTGGATATCTTCATTATACATGGTAAGTGGCTCAATATCCTCAAGTGTCAAGTTTAGGGTTCTTTCAGTATCTGTAACCATGCGGTCAAAGGGGATCAACATGTTTTGAAAAGGACCATTGCTAGACCTTGGTGAAAGATTTTGATCATGCTTTGGAGTAAATTCTTGAGATATGTCCTCTACCTCATAAGGCGATGTAGAGACATTTTCAACATGATCATAGGTGAACTGATTGTGCATTATGTCAATTGGATCAAATAGTCCTAACACTCCTTGAAAGAGATCACTAAAAAGTGGTTCTTGATGTATGGTGAGTTGATCATCGGATTGTGTAGATATATCTTCAATGTGCTCCTCGATGGAGAGGTTTTGATCATTGTTTTCGACAATTGCGATGGAGAGATTGTGAATGTCTTCGACCATAGCATCAAGTGATGTTGATATTTCTTGAATTGGCTCATTGTCGAGTTTTGTTGGTGGATTTTGATCGAGATTCAAAAGTGACTCTTGACATATGTCAATTTGATCATTGGATGAAGTAAACGTGTGTTTAGTGATGGATTGATCTTGATCCTTGTTTTCAATAGTTGTCATCTTTTGTGTTTGTGCTCGTGTTGGTTGGGTAGCTTGAGAGGCTTGGGAAACTTGAGAGGATTGTTTCACACTTTGAGCTTGTGTTGCTTGTTGCATGGCTAGATATTGTTGGAATCCCTTTTGAAAAGCAGCTTGTAATGTCGCGTTGTATTGGATTGATGTGGTGGAAATTGGTGGTGGTGGGGGTGGTGGTGGATTTAGAATCATGTTGGATGTAGTGACAAGTGTTTGAGATACGCTCGGAGCGATCATGGTAGTGAGAGGTTGAGATGTGATGGGTGTGATAGTGGTGGTTGGAATGATTGAAGGGATAGTGATGGTTGGAATAACCGAGGTGATAGGTCCTTGGGAGACCGTATTTTGATTGGTTGGGATCATCATTGTTGCTTGATTGGATACCATCTGTTGGTGCGATGTCGATGGTATATTCGAAGGATTTGACGTGATGGTTTGATTGACATTAGGTGGATTGATTTGGGTGGCATGATTGGTGTTAGGTAAAGGGGGAAGCCCTAAACCAAGGAATGATGTAGGTAGTGGTGGTGGAGATTTCCCTTGGCGCAATGCCTCAACTATTTTGGAAAGTTCTGCAATTTGATCTCGCCAAATTTGTTCCTGATTTTGATCTTGACTCACTTGAGATAGTTGATTTGGCTTTTGTTTAAGCGGATTTGGGATGCCTACTTGCGGTTTTTGAATGGGATTATGGGAAAATTGACTTTGGATAATGATTTGGGATGATGTTCAGATTTGGCATGATAGGATGAACATTGTTGGTATTGGGAATCATTTTTCCAAAGTTTTCTGAGTTAGGATTCATGTTTCGAAAACTTGCACTTGGTACATCCACATTTGGTTTGTAGGGATTTGGTGGAATGACATTGTTCGTTTCAAGGCTCATGCATTGATTATTTAATTGGTGGATTTGCAGATTTGGACTTAGATCTATCATTGGGAAATGTGTTCCAAACTTTGACATGGGCATACTCACACTTGTTGTTCTATTGATTTTTTTCGAAGGCAATGATTCCATGTATGGTCTTTGATAATTGATAGGAATTGCAAGGCTTTGAAGATTTAACTGATTTGGATTACCCAAGATGTATGGATCAAGTTTATATTCCATGTTCTCCTTGTGTTTTGAATTTGTTGCAAAAGTGACCTCTAAGGTGCTTAGGACCAATGATGATATGGAGGATGAAAGGTGGATGATATGAGTGATGAACGTTTAGGAACTTTTGATCAATGCTAGACTTAGGGCTTGATTTTGATTGTTTGATGTGGATGATGAACTTGTAAACCCTAAAATGTTGGATGTTATCTTAGGATGAACTTGTTCAAAGAGGTTTGCTAATTCAATTAGATGTATGAGAAAGGATGCATTCCCACACACCTAATTAAACAATTGACTTTGATTTGGTTGAAGGATGTACCCAAGTCTAGAATGATGTTTGCAAAGATCTAAAGTTGTTTTGGTGAGATGGATTGATGAATGTTTGGAAGATAGATGAAAGTTTTGATGATCCTAAGAGACTTAGAGAGACTTTGTTTACTAGGCCAAGGTATTGAAGAACACACTTTTCTCTAAGAGCAATCAAAAGACCAATATGACCAAGAGATATCAAGCACATGTGTGGGGTCCAATTTGTTATCTTTGCTTAATGGCTTTATTTTACAAAAAACACTCTCTTTGATTAAAGTTTCAAACTAAGATGTACCAATGTCTTAATTTCCTTAAACCCCACAAGATATTTTATGTGGAAATTCAATGAACTTAAGGCAAGGGTTTTCCTATTGTTTACTCAAGAAGACAAATTGAGATATAATCCAATGCTTAGGAACCTCTACGAACGTGAATCCGCAGGGAAAGCAGTAACATATGGATTGAGTCAATGATATTTGTCTTCAAGAGGGTTTGAAATTTTGAGAACCATGTTGAATGTTTGTTTGCAAAATGTTTTCGAATACACACTGTGTTTTCAAACAAAGAATAATTACAAGCCCTATGGATGTGTGATAGACAATGTTTGTTGAGTCCCCACTTGGACAAGTCCAGCTACGCCTACTTTTAGCGGATGGTTAGATGCTTGACCCCACTGGCTCCCCTCCACGACACTCACTTATACGGGAAGCCAAGCACCAACACCCATGAAACTCCCATGGCATGCTTTCCATCTCTACTAAAAGTCATTAAAATTGTGGGGCGGCTTGACGACCGTTCTGTACCAACAAACAGATTAAGGATTTTGGAAAATTCTAGCACATGGGTTCTAGTAAGGACTTTCGTTCGTGGAGATTGACCCATACCAAGAGTCCCTTGGATCCATCTTGTCGAGAACGCTGATTATGGCGCTTAACCAAAACCCTCATTTATACCGGGAAATACTCTTGGCTTTAGAGTGTTACCGGTTGAGTCGTCGCTTGGGTGAGTACTTTTCCCCAAGGCCCTCTAAGATAAACAAAAGCCAGCAAAGACACAATCCGTAACTCGATCGATCTTTGATGGCACAAAGAAAGAGAATGTACGCGAAAATGCCCCTACTCACACTCGCACAAGATGTTCAATTTTAAGCCCAAAATGAAGTGTTTTTAAAGCAATAAAATGTATTTTGAGTGTTTCTCTTGCACCCTAGATCGCACGAAGCGCAAGGGGAGAGGATACGTACTCAAAAGACAATCACACAAATCAAACACTTGTTCGTTTTACACCCTTCAAAGCAATTGTGAATTCGTTTTAAGCACCAAATGAAATATGAGGATTGCTTGTTCAATTTTTAACCCAAAACGAAATCTAGTAAGTGTGTCCTAAGGTTCGTTTTAAGTCCTTTGCAATGAAAAACAATTTGTTCGTTTTAGCCCCAATTGAAAACTAATGTTCTAAAACGAAAAGGAAAACAATTTCGTGAAGTGTTGATCAAACACTTAAAGTGTTAAAAAACACATTGTGTTTTCAAAGAAAAAAAATCTTCCCCTCCTTTCGTTTTCGTTTTGTGAAGTAGTTTTGATCAAACATTTATAGTGTTAAAAAACACATTGTGTTTTCAAACAAAAAAAACCTCCTTCTTTCATTTTTTGTTTGATAGCCTTCTCTTTCGCCTTGCACCTTTTCGCCTTCGTTTGCTTTTGTACCCTCTTCGCTTTTCCTTTGTTCGCTTTTTGTACCTTTGTTGATTTTCAGCTTTGTACCTTTATTCGCCTTTTCTTGGTACCTATTAGGAAAGAAAATCATGCAAGAATCAAGTTATTTTCTTAAATCATTTTAAGCATTAACTGTAAAAAGCACCCTACTCTCTAAAGATCTTAGAGAAAATCTTAACCACAAATGAATAGTTGATTAGCAAAAGCTCAAAAAGCCCCTCTTCCTAACAACCTAGAATTCAGCTTTCAACAATGGTTAGATATTCTAGGCAAAAAGACCTATTCATATTAAAAAGCTCCTCTATAAATGCAAAAGAATTTCTTTACCCTTCCGTGCAGCCAATCAATTACTAATAAATAGCAATATTAGATGTAGGGACAGACATTTAATGACAATTTTAAATGCATTCAGTAGATGGATAAAAGCTTATTTCAAGAAAGAGTTATTATCTACCAAGAGCACGAACAAATGTTTTCAGCAAACAAGGATTTTATTGTCAACAAACAGAGGTATAATAATGCGTGATTAACAAATCCATAGCATTAAATGCTTCAAATTCACACACAGAATCTTTAGCCCTAGAATATTTCTAATCGTGAGACGATTTCCATAGACTTGTTTGCAGCCGCCCATATGATGCGTCCAGATCTTCTTTGACTTTCAACACACAGCTAACTTATTTTAATATCTAGAGTCCATCGATCAACTTAGCTTCCTTATTTAAATTCTGATGGCTTCAAGATAGGACGTGATTTCTTCTGATGATTCAATGTTAATAAAATTTTGTCCTGTCAAGGGTAGTGTTAGCGTAAAATAAAAGCCTGCAACCAGCTTCTTTATTCCTGTAGCTCACACGTCAGCAAATATTTTTGAGCAATAACTATGGTCACATGCAATGATCTTACTGTCAAACGCACTAAATGAGACGTCAATCCAGAATAAAGATGCCTTGATTTCGAATACATGAAGAGTTATAATGCAACAACCACTAACAGAACTTTGATTACCTGTATCGGGCAGAGTTAAAGGGAGACTTTAAGAGAATTCAAAATGGCCTATAAGGAACCATGTGAATGAGTAGCGTAAGGAAGCGTCCTAGCGGAGGATGTAACATTTGACAAAAACATTAAACATCTAAAAGCTTTGAATTGCGCACTGGAGAAGGAGCAGCCAGAAATTATAGCACGAATGGATGTGCCATTGGTTATTGCTTCCAGCTTAGTGGGAATACTCAGCAAAAGGAAATCTACATCATCCATTTACTAGCAAGGGAACATGCGCTATTTAGACAGAGATGATGCATTACTTGTCAATGGCATGAATGCGAGCCACAAGAAAATTATTCCTGTCAATGCCAATGTATCTGATATTGAAAGGAGACAGGAATCAGATAAAGATAAAAGTAATGAAAATGCTAATGCAGAAATTGTAGATTTGCCATTTAGAAACCATTCTGGAAAGAAAACGTTGATCTTTTAAGTAGCAATGAACAAATTTGTCATGAATGAAAGAAAAGTGGGAATGTTAGGCCCAACGCAGAAGCAGCCAGTGCGTGATACATATGGAAGCCGCGCTCCATGTTGCTGCTTTCCTTAGAGAAGGAGACTTTTTCAAGGGCCGCACACTAGAGTTGGCTTCATGCGCCCTCAACTGCAATCACTGCAGGACTTCCACGCAGGACTGCAATCTGATCTGATGGAATGCAATCACTGCAGGACTTCCACGCAACAAGCCCGTGTCTGGCAGCTCACAAAGTCTTATCTTGAGTCACATTCATGGACCACGAAATACCATTGAATCTGCAAAAGAATTTGTTCGTCCTTGACCTCTAATAACTGCAAAGCTCACAATAGTCAAACAATTGAATGAGATTGAGGTGAATGAAAATATTATAGCTTAAAATATAGACAGCAAGTAATCATAGCATGAAAAATGTTCGGCGCGTGCAAGCTTTATGCAGTGCCTCAAAGCTTTATTCCATTCAAGAAAATTCATTTGGCAGGCGACAACTACAACTACTCAGGCAAATGCACTTTTTATGCCTACCCAACAACAAATAAAGTGAAAGCATACACAGGGCTTGATGATTACAGGGCATGTGCTGAATGAACTTAAAAAAGGATTTAAAATTTTTTCCACGTGACTAACAGGTGTATAAAAAGTTAAAAGGCTTTAGAAACTTTCATGGTCTACAATATTTACATGATATGCACCGAACAAATTTAAATGTTAAAAGCTGAAAGATGATTAAAGTAAATGAAAATAAAGCATTGTCGCCTAGTGATTCCTTCACAGCCTCCCTTAAACCAGATTATAACATAAAGCACATTTTTTATTTTTCTTTTCTAATCTGACAAAGAAACAATTTAATATTCTTTAATTCAGAACATTCAGTTTTCAAACTAGCCAAAGCTTTCAAAACTTCACACAAATGCTTTCCAAACAGCTGCCCCTCCCTCTAGCGCCATTTTGTGGATGTCAAAATCTGCAAATGGTTAGTTTGAAACAAAACAACATTTTAACATCCCTATGAAATAATGAAACATGTCAATCATGCAATAAAATGGAACAATAGAAACTAAAAAAATCATATAAAAGACATGATCCAACTCTATCTCATAGTGGATTGGTGTCACATGTGCTAGTGACCCTTTCCCAATCCTTGATCAATAAGCTTAGATGATGAAATTGCTATAGATGATGGAGATGATGGAGTGAAATGGACAAGATTCAATCTCAAATGAAGAGAGTAACCTTGCATCAAATTGTGGAGGATTTGCTTGAGGATGATGCACCTATTTAAAGATTTTCAAAATGCCAAGTGTTGAAGATGGACCAATGTGGGACTAAGATTCTGCCAATGATAGAAGGACACTTGTCATCATGTGATTAGTTGATGTGTGTGCAAGATTTGGGAAGAGTGCCCAAGAGGGGGAATTTTGAATTCAAATTTGCAATAAATTTTGAGAGGGGGACAAGAAAGAAGAGCAATAAATGCCCTGTTTGACTTGTCATGTTGAGGGAAAATGAGGTTTTAATAAATCAATAAAATTGATTTATTGTGCAAGTGGCTAGGTCTAGATAATGCAAGTGGGATGTGATTAGTATTAGATTAGGATTAGATGATGATCATGCTGATTTAATGCTGATTAGGTGAGTTGACATTTTGGACTTTGATAATTGATTTATTTAAATCAGAAAATGATGGAATATGATTTAGGATTTGATTTAAATGGCTTTTTGATTTTTTAATAACCTTAGGCAATGAGTTTATTTAAATGGATGAAGGTGATGAATGGATCTAATGCAATATCTAGTTCAATTGATAAATGATCCTGATCGAATGCATAATGTTAATTTTGCATGTCTACAATAACAATTCATTTTGTACTATGAGGATTATGCTATGAAAATGTTTAAAGACTATTCAAGATAAATGTTTGTATGATAATGTGTGAAGAAGTTAACTACTCATCATCTACTATGAATATTATGTTTTGCAAGTGTTTTGAATATTGTGTATCCTTTGCTTAATTGAGTTGTTCCAATCAAAAGATTAAATATATATTGGAATACTTTTATGAAATATCTCATGGAATACCAATTGAAAACATTTTTTTTGCTTTTAGATAAAGCATTTGATGGAACTCTTTGAATTAAACTAAATTGAGATATGTAAGAACAAGGGAGCACTAGGAAATACATTGCTCAAGGATCTTAAATAAGTCTTCTTACCAAATTTTAAAAAGCATGATAAGCCCATGGTTAAAAATTTTCTAGTGATCAAAGTGGGTACTAATTCTATATATTCTATAGATCATAATTCTTCTTTATGTTTAAGATCTTCTAATTTTGGCAATGGTTTCACCAAGCTGTGAAGGGTGGATTGTTCTTTATTTGGTAATGCCTATGTGGGTTCATTTTCCTTATCTCCCATTGCAATTTTGGGTGGATTACTGCTTTTAAAGTATTGGTAATGTTTTGGGTAGATTTATATCCGTTGATCAGATGGACATAAATATATATCAAAGGGGTTTCTTGACAAAGTTTGGTTGACAGTTGGAGAGCGAGCATGGAAACAAGCCATTGATTATGAAAATGTTAGTGTAGAATATTCTTCCTAAAACATTCCTTTAGATAAGCTTGCTAGTTGTTAGATTTTTAGGATAATGATTCTTACTTGTGCAATCTTGCATGGAGTTGCATGCCTATTTTCTAGTTGACATTTTTCGTTCTAGAAGGCTTGTCTCTTGATATATATATTATACTCATTCTTACACAAATATAAAGTTAATAATCAGTGTATTTATTTACAGATAATATTTTATTTTCAATTTGTGGAATTTTGTAATTTGTAACTCTACTATATTCCTAGAAATATTGAAGTTGTTTAGCTTCAATCAATAAATATTCAAGACAACCCATGAAAGACAATAATGAGCAATGTTAGGGCTAACAAACTAATAAGTATACACATGAATAAGTCAAGAATACATGTGAATAAGTGAAGCACAACCTTGAAGTATACACATGAATACATAGTATATGCATTAATACAAAGTATATGCATGAATACAAGATATACGCATGAAAACACATAAGTTGCAAAGTATACATTAGAATACACATAAGTCACAAAGTATGCATGTAAGTTGTAAAGTATACACTTGAATACACATAACTCATATATATTGAATCATGGATTTATAATGCAAATATGGACACCATCGATAAAAAAGATTTATATTAACCAAATAGCCATGTAGGCATACATCAATATATGTCGATATAAGTATAAAATATATACAAAATAGAAATATAGGCTTACAAGAATGCCATATAGGCATACAATGTCAAATATATGCAATACAAATATGTCCAAAAATTCCATATAGGCATACAAAAAAGGGCCCTACAATCAAAACTCATTTCCCTTCATGCTCTTGAAATAAAATCTTGCCCTTTGCTTGTTGGTCGAATGGTGATAAGTCTGTCACTCATTTATTTTGAGGTCGAGGAGTGATACTAGTGCTCCTCCTAGAGTTTAGCTCTTGGTCAGGCCTTATATGTTACACTAACAAGTAAAGACATTAATATATAGAGATCACATTATAAAAAATGATATATTTATCAAAATAATCACTTACCACCATCTAAAAATCATTGTCCTCGAGGGAAATATTCACATGCCCATGTTGTGGCATGTTGAAGCGTTGTAGAAACCATCCAAAGAGAAATTAAACTACAAATCAATAATGGTTTAATTTTTCACTAACTAACAACTATATGTTCAATGAATATAAATTGAAATTTAGTAATCTATCACATACACCCTGTGAGAGGCATCAAGGATTCTATAGTAGTAGAAACACCAAGATCCATTTCCCTCTAAACATCTGGTGGTGTTTCCACTTGCAACATCTACAAATAAATCAACAAATTATTCAATCACAAAAACTACAATAGTGATGCATGTCATGGCTTATAATGTATCAGATAATGAACAAAATTTTGAGTAATTATAGAACTATATATTTCTTACAATCATGCTTACTATTTTCCCTATCCATAGCTTGTTGGAAAGCACCTTGTTTAGGCTTTTAGCCATAGCAGCAAAGAAGTAAATGGTTTGATAAAATGCTTTGGTAGACATGTATAGAAAATGTGGTAGCATAGAAAAGGTAGCGAGCTGCTTGAAAAAATGCCTCAAAGAAATGTGGTCTCATGGTGATCGAATGGCATTCCATCACCATGAGCCTGGAGGCATTTTTTCAAACCACTCATTTCCTTGTCTATGCTATTGCTTACTATTATTCTTTAATAGATTTTTTTTTAGCATCCATAGTTTGTTTGAAAGCACCCTTTTTAGGATTTTAGCCATAGTAACAAGGAAGTGAGTAGTTTGATAAAAAAAATTGGTAGACATGTACGGAAAATGTGGTAACATAGAAAAGGCAGTAAGTTGTTTGAAAAAATGCTTCAAAGAAATGTGGTCTCATGGTGATGGAATGGAATTCCATCACCATGAGATGACATTTCTTTGAGGCATTTTTTAAAACTACTCACTACCTCGTCTATGCTATTGCTTACTATTATGCTTTGATAGATTTTTTCCAAGCATCCATAGTTTGTTGGAAAGCACCTACTTTAGGCTTTTAGCCATAGTAGCAAGGAAATGAGTAGTTTGATAAAATTCTTTGGTAGACATGAATGAAAAATGTGGAAGCGTAGAAAAGGCAGTGATCTATTTGAAAAAATGCCTCAAAGAAATGTGGTCTCATAGTGATGGAATGGAATTCCATCACCATGAGATGAAATTTCTTCTAGGCATTTTCTAAAACTATTCACTACCTTGTCTATTTTATTGCTTACTATTATGCTTTGATAGATTTTTTCTAAGCATCCATAGTTTCTTGGAAAGCACCTATTTTAGGCTTTTAGCCATAGCAGCAAGAAAGTGAGTAGTTTGATAAAATAATTTGGTAGACGTGTACATAAAATATGGTAGCATATAAAAGGTGGTGAGTTGTTCAAAAAAATACCTCAAAGAAATGTGGTCTCATGGTGATGGAATGGCATTCCATCACCATGAGACCAAATTTTCCGGGCATTTTCAAGCTACTCTACGCCTTGTCTAAGCCATTGCTTACTATTATGCTTTAATTATTTTTTTCCAAGCATCCATAGTTTGGTTTAAAGCACCTATTTAAGGCTTTTAGCCATAGCAGCAAAGAAGTGAACTGTTTGATAAAATGCTTTGGTAGACATGTATGGAAAATGTGGTAGCATAGAAAAGGTGGTGAGCTATTTGAAAAGATTCCTCAAAGAAATGTGGTCTCATGGTGATGGAATGGCATTCCATCACCATGAGATCACATTTCTTCAAGGTATTTTTTCATACTACTCACTGCCTTGTCTACTCTAACCTAATGTCACATCTAATTAAATAATATTACCTCAATTTTCACCTCATATGAATGTTCAATATTACTCTCAATTTCCATCTCATATAATTAAATAATAATATTAATTTTAATTTTAATTTTGTCTATATTTCATCTATTATTTCTAGATATAATTATATTTCCCTCACTACCGGATTTGACACCATTTTCCAACTGGCGCTCATCGGTCGCTCACAAATCTCTACCTAAGAGCTACAAACAAGCAAAATCTTCGTCACTATTTTTTCATTACAAGGCCGAATGGCTAAATTAAACGTCAAAATAACGACGAAGAATCGTCAGTCGACGGCATCATGAAATACCTCGAGATTTCGTCAGAATATGAACGAAAACTTTGTTTATCCACCGATGAATTACACTAGAAGTTCGTCGCCGGTTTGATGAAATGGGAAAGCAAGAGCATGGAAACAATATAAACGCTCTCTCATTAAATAGCGGGATCTAACTACTAAAGTAGTAGCATTGAAAGAACACCAAAAGTTTGTTGAATTTGCAATGAAATAGGCAAGTAGTAGCGTCGGCTGCACACCAAAAGTTCGTCGAAAGTGTGACGAAATTAGCAAGAAGCAGCATCGAAACAATGCAAAAAGTTTGTCGACTTTGCGACAAAATTAGCGAGGAGTAGCGTCAGAAGAACACTGAAAGTTCGTCGAAAGTACGACAAAATGGGTAGGGAGTAGTGTGGTAGCAACGCCGAA
>VDFB02180729.1:0-10576 GCA_007258455.2 Sequoia sempervirens | reverse complement strand
GATCAAAATAGAGATACAATCTAAAGGATTCAGTTCTTTAGTTGAAGTGTCTCACAAATCTAAGGTATGTGTTGATCAATTATGCATCAATACAAGTAATTATGATGTATGTTGGTTTTATGTTATCTTTGAATGTAGTAATGTTGAATATGAGGTATTCATTCAAGGTAAAAATGTGACCTTTGACATTAGGGATAATGAGACTAAGTTAGAATGCTTCATGATCTCATATACTATTAATGGGTTTACCAGATGATTTACTACCAATGACGAGTTTACAATACCATAATTTATCCGCCACTGTTTGTTGAAACACCGGTTTCTGGCATGGCGCTGGCATCAAATATGTTTTGCATCTTCGCATTGGCATCTGCCTTTCATAATGTTATCATTTCATGCCACCCTTTGATGACCCATCATTGATAACCAATCTAAGAGATCCTACATGGGCCATCTTGCATGAATTCTCCTTGAAGGTTTCTAAAAGTGGCTAAGTTTTGGGTTTCCAAACCTTTAGGTTGTCGCTTTCTTACTTCCTTACATCCCTCTTTTATCACCCCCAATCGCCTTCTTATTCTTCTCCCTTTCTTTCCATTTCTCCTCCTAGATTTTTGGGTTTCACCCATCGAACTTGACCCTTTCCCTCTACTAGTTATCCTTCCTTTTGAAAATCAACTAAGTTTTGATCTTTTAGGGGTCAGACTTTGACCTTTCCCTTTACCTCTTACCTTTGTTAAGGTAAGAGGTAAGCCTACCCTCTGACACCCAATTCCCGATATGCTTTTAGAAAATCAACCAAGTGTTTATTTTTCGAGCATTAGGGATTGGTCTTCCCTTTTCCTCCTTTCTTCCTTTCTTTGCAAGAGGTAAACCCTACGCTCAAACCCTGATGATTTACTTTTAGGTGTCAGGGTTCACTTATCCCCTTTACCGTTTATTGTTTCATGGTAATTCGTAAGCCGTAAGGCATCCACCCGATGCCCAACTCCCAAAAATATCTCTTCCCTTCTACCTTCTTCATTAAGCCCCATTTTCTTCTCAAAGGTTTTAACCTTCTCCCCCAGGGTCCCCTTTCTTCCAAATCCATCTATCCTTTGTTCAAACTTTTGAATGTCGTACTTTTGTCTTACCTCTTACCGCTTTTCCTTGTCATTGGTAAGCAATAAGTGGTAAGCCCAACCCCTAATCTTCAATGACTGATGAGTCCTTTTGGGATTCAGTGTTTTCCCTTTCCTCCTATGCTTTGTCATTGGAATGTTGAACTTCATGTTTAGCAAGGTACAATTTCATGTGACAATAGATCCTAAAGCATCCAAGCATTTTCAAGTGTCCAAATCCATCAACCAAAGCAAGATCAAGTTCCTTGGAGAGATGTGCTTGTCTTCAATCCTCTCAGGGAAGCCATTGAAGGTTTGGTGAGTTGTAGCAAGCATCGTTCATTCATCATTTCCTTCTCCATTTTCATTATCTTTATATAAAGGTTTAATTACCAAGCTTGGGGTTTGACTAAGGAAAACCCCCATTCCAAAAAAATATTCTTTCTCTTTATGTATGTAGATATTATAGGTTGAAGAAGGATTGAAGATATTGAAGAGAAATTTTGCATTGTTGCATAATTTTTCATCATTGTTGTTAAGTGATGAAAACTAGGTTGCAGACTTTATTTCTAACTTTTTGACAGTGGGACCTATGCAAAATAGAAGCTAAAATCCAACATCAGAGGATTGTAGAAAGTGTTTTCAAAAAATACCCCCTTAACATTAAGGATCTCCTTTCCCAACATTTCATTTTTGTGAACCTAACTTTCTTACATGAGCTTAAATATCAAGTTAAACACTCAGATTAAATTTTTTAGAACCCTGTCCAAGGACTCATTCACCCTAGGTTGAACATATCCTGGTATAGGTGATTTTCCAAAATTTTGCACACTCCTTTGTCTTTTTTTGCTTCATTCTCCTATACATCTCTATTTCAGTTTCAAAAATTGTATATTTTTGTAGTTGTTTGCCTTTAGTTCAATTGGAGAAAGATAGTACATTGTTTAAAATCAAAATTGGTATTCAAAAGTAATCATTTTTAGGTTTTTACATCTAAAATCAGTGAATTATTATATTTCAAATCTAAAAATTGCAATATCTTCTTCAATACTTGTATTGTGATTCCTATTTTTTGATGTTTACTATCTTTATTTAGTGCCTTTTGTCTATTTTGGGTACAATTTTGGTTTGGTGAAACTTGAATGAGTATCACAACCTAGTGTCTTGTTTCCAATACTTCAGTGAGATGTAGTTCGAGACTCATTACATCTCGTGTTGGTACAACCGTTGTAGATCTTAGCTTTTCCAACTCTTTCACTCATAGTGTTGACACTAGTCAACCGATTTTGGACCATATCTCTGATCCTATGATTGGATTCATTGACGTTCACCCTCATAAAGGCCAAACCAACTTGTCTCTTGATATTTCTTTCTCAAGTAGTGATATAATTAAACATGCACTCGATGGTCCTCTTTACATAGCTAGAAGAATCAATGAAAGTCCTACAAATATGATATTAATTGGTTTTATGTGTGTAGAGAATGTGATCACTGAGGAATTCTTATTTGTGCATAAACTTTTCCAAGATCTTATGAAAAATTGAAAGCATGGATCAAAGCGGCATGGAAAATTCATCACCGACGATTCCGCAGATGGAAAATTCGCATGACAATTCCGCAGGTGAGAGAAAATTCACTATCATATCAAATTCATGCATTAAGGAAAATTCATAGGGCCGCTGACAAAAATTCATCGTAGTAAATTCACAATGAGCAATTCATAGAAGTGGAAAATTAGACATTAATGCAATTCACTAAAGTGGAAAATTAACGCGTGGCTCAATTTTTTATCTATATTTAGAAAACTTTTGTTTTTTTTAAATAATTTTCACGTGCTTACAATACAATTTTTATTTTTTAAATATTTTTTATGTTTATTTTTGATATGAAAGTGTGCATTAATTTTCATAAAAGCTAAAATGTGTTTATTTATATATATAATTTTTTATTTTCCAGTGTGTTCCTTTATTTTATATAATAAACATAAAAAAAATATTTTAAAAAATATATATTATACAATATTGTATCATGAAACAATGGAATTTTTTTTATTTTATATAAAATATTATATATTCAATTTTTTATTTTTCCATGTGTTTTCTTGCACAAATATTAAAATATATATATTTTTCCATGTGTGTTTTATTAAAATTAAGTTAATCCATTTATTTATTTTTTTTATTATCATAAAAATATATTGAAAAAAATATTTTTATTTTATTTTTATTATCATAAATCAATTTCTCTAATACAATTAATTTTATTATCATAAAATCAAATTATTCTTTTGCAAAAAATCAAAGTTTTTACGAAATATATATTAAAAACATTAATAGGGGTTAATTTCCACCTCGATGGTGTTGGCGGCAATTTTGCTTGGCGGTGAATTTTTCATGGCGGTGAATTTTTTCTCGATAAATTTAACGATAGTATAAATTTTCCCATGATGAGTCGTGGCGATAATTCCATCGATGAAACTGCACAAACGATCAAAAAACATGATGGCTTTGATTTCCCTACAATAGGTGCAATCACTCTTCCATTAAAAGTTGGACTGAAGAAATTAGATGTATCATTCTCTATCATCTCAATGTTAGATCAATTTTGTGTGAAGTTAGGCTATTCATGGCTATGCTTCATGAATGTCATCTCGTCTATCATCCACAAGTGCTTGAAATTTCCATTTGGTAACCAAATTTTTACAATACATCATAGTGGATTTAATCCTTTATCTTCCCAAGAGAAATTTTAATTCGATTTATTTTGGCCTAAACCTATAGAAGCTATAAAACCTCATGGAGACTTCATTTTCAAATCCTATCAAAAGTTCAAAGAAAAATGTATAGTAGAGTTATCCCTTGCCAATATCCCACCTAAAACTGAAAGATCCATAGTCGTTCCTCCCACTCCAAATGTTGTGGGTGAACCTATGCTTGAACCAAAAGCTCTCTTGAATAAAGAAACAAAGTATGATGCTATTCTACCACCTGTATCCTATAAGAGACCAAGAGATAACCATACGATTCCTTTTGTGCCTCCTAAAATCAAACAAGTTTATAAGCCTAAAGATAAAGTGGTTTCGCAACCCATTGAGGTCCCTTTCGTTCCTCTCCTAAGGGGAGAAAATAGATTGATGGTTGGAAAACCCACTCCTACACCATCACAACTTGAAAACCATGCAAGAATAAATAAAAAATGTTAAAGAGTGTAGGCGTAGATATCATGCTATTACTCGTCAATTAGAAGAAAAGAACAAATCAACTCAAACAAAGCATGATGATTCTCCACCTTTTCCACAACATGAAATTTCTACACCGCAACAAAAACATGCAATGGGCATTATCATTAGGCCTCATGTTGAAATTAACTTGGATAATGATGATGAGAGTGCTAAAATTGATGAAGAAGTGCATAATGAATTGAATTTTTTGTTTTCCACTTCTATAAACTTAGATAGATGCAACCGGGATTATCCTCCTATAAAGAGTGAATCACCATGTGTTGGACCTAGTGATTTTCCTAGTATGCAACTTGTCATTGCCCCTTTGGCTAGTTATCCACCTTCCGTATATGATGAACAAGATTGGGATGTGGACTAAATTCTATAGGTTGGCTTGCATGTGACATACTATCTTTCCTTTTCTTTATAGTTTATTTGTGATTGCATGTGTAATGTGATCCCCAATATCATGTTGCTTGGTGTGTCTTTATGTTTGTGAGCTTTCTTTGGATGACCCTTGTTACTCTGTTGATGCAAGGATACAAAGGAAGCAAATCTATCATGATATTCTTTCATTTGTATTTCTATTCTTATATCTAATGTGATCATTATCTTTTCTTTTGTCTTATGTTTTCCTTCTGGGGAAGATTTAAGGTGTCGAGATATCCAAGTCTATTCTATGTTGACCCAAAATATTTTCTTTATTTTTTCTCTCTATGTGTCATTCCTCATTTGTGTTTTTTGTTCCACGAAGTATTTGGGGAATGATGATGGTTCCAAGCTCTATTATATCATTATAGCAAAGACATGCGCTGACCTTGAATCCATGGATCCCTTATGTGTTATCTTTTTGGATTACATGTGGGGGAAACCTACTTTTTCATAGCGTAGGTTTATTTAGAAACATATCATTGGCATATGGTTTTCCAAATAGGCTCTCATGCCCCTTTTATTAATTGACATTTATCATTTTCTACTTTAAAGTAATTGCTCACAGCATGGTGTTTAGAAATTCCTTTAAAGTAGGGGCATACATTGGAATTATTTCATTTTGGCATTGACATTTTGACATTGTTTGGCTTCACTTTTGTTCACAAAGGTTAGACTTAGCACGTAGTGTTGGCATAGCACATTGACCATTTTTTTGCACCTTATAAAATTTATCAAGGAGTGTAAGTTTGGGTATGGTTAATGTATGGGAACACACCTGTAGACCTATTTTATCTTTCCCATTTGCCACCCCTTTTTTATGGGTACATACCTTGTAGACCTAGTGTACGTTTCTCATTTTTCCTTTGGGGCTTACCTAGTGTATACTTGACTACACTAGCCCTTGTGATCATATTTTATCAACGTGGCATAACGTAGCTTGCTAGTCCATCCTTTTTCCTTTTTCCTTTTGCATTGAATTTGACATTGTATGCTTGTGTATCTTGTCTTTTTTCATGTATCTTACACATATTGTGTGTCCCTTTGTCCTTATATTGGTTTTCCATGGGATCTTCGATCCTGGGGGCTTGATCGTCCTCCTTGATCTTTGTCATCCTATCTTTCTAAAATTGGTACACTTGGACCCCTCTTGATGCATATTTTTCTACTTTAGTGTGATTCCAAGTATGAACATACTCTCACTTCAGTGGAGGCTAAATGTAGTGTAGGAAATTGTGAACATTTACAATTTCACACTATGTTTGGGTTCCTTAATTTATTGGACTTAATTAAGCTTCTAATTTTCCAATTTATGCATTCCAAAGCCTTATTATTCATGTTTTCTTAAAGTGAAACTGACATATAATTAATGTAATTAATATTTTAATCAGCTTGGAATATGTGTGTCATGGACTTATAGGCCAAGATGCATCCACCCAAGGGCGAATGAATCCCCTTTAAGTCCTAAGACTTGTTTTTAAATATTTTATTGGTAGCATTTTAATGATTCAAATTCAACTTGCAAGTGTCGGCTTTTTTAATCTATTTTTTTAGAAATTAGATAAACACCTATAAATACATAATATTTTTATCAATTCAAATCTAAGAAACATTCTAAGACACACAATCAATACTTCATATGAGAAAATATTATTGTCAAGAGTATTCAAGAGAAAATTTATTAGTCATCTATTGCAACAATCAAGATCCAAACATCATGTTCAAGATTATGTGTGTTCATGTCATCTTGTGAAGGCTAATATGCATTGTTGATCCTAAAGCATCCAAGCATTTTCAAGTGTCCAAATTCATCAAGCAAAGAAATATCAAGTTCCTTGGAGACATGTGTTTGTCTTCAGTCCTCTAAGGGAAGCCATTGAAGGTTTGGTGAGTTATAGCAAACATTTTTCATTCATCATTTCCTTCTCCATTGTCATTATCTTTCTATCAAGGTTTAATTACCAAACTTGGGGTTTGACTAAGGAATCCCCCATTCCAAGAAAAAAATTCTCTTTATGTATGTGCAGATTATAGGTTGAAGAAGGATTGAAGATATTGAAGAGAAATTTTGTATTGTTGCATAAGTTGTCATCATCATTGTCAAGCTAGAGAAACTAGGTTGCAGACTTTATTTTTGACTTTTCAACAATGGGACCTACATAAAACAAAAGCTAATGTCTAGAACCAGAGGACTATAAAAAGTGTTTTCAAAAGCCCTAACCAGGACCCATTTGTACTAGGGAAGACCTTTGCTTTAGCAAGCCTCAAAACTAACTTTTGGTGACATGTGCATGTGTCCTAACCCTTCTCAGACCTACCTACAAACTATGATTTTAGCTTATTTATTTTTAGGAATTTTCATTTTTGGTATTAGGTCTTATTGTTCATTTAGTTTGAACATTGCAAATCATTCCAATTTGGTTTCAGATTTGTCCTATTGTCCTAAGGACTAAAATTAATTCTAATTCACTCACCATTGAGGTTGAAAGCCAATCTTTACACCTTGTGATCTCTTTCCTAATGAAATGCTCTTAGGGAAAGAAACAAATAGAGAAAATACCCCCTTAACATTAAGGATCCCCTTTCCCAATATTTTAGTATTTATCTCCAATACACATCAAGCTTATCATACATGTTCTAGATCAACTTGGTGTAGAATGTATGATTCCATTTTGATAATAATTTAACTCATGAGCCACCAATAAATTTGGGAAGACATATAGTGTCCCATTTAAGAAGAGGAATACACTTAGTTTCATTGGAACCACCCAATAATAATTTCTTTACTATTTTATCTAATTCTTGAGAGATCTTTAAGAGGATCAATAAATGAGACATCATAAAGATTATAATGTATTATATCATAGCTTTAAGCATTAAGATTCTCCCATCTAATTTCAAACAATTCACTTTCCATGAAGAATTTTTTGGGAATCATTAATGGTGTCCTCCCATAGATTAGCATGTAGATCCCCTTTAAAGAGAGGAATACTAGGGTACTTGCAATGTAGGGAACTTATTGAAAATCCAAATCATCCAATAATAATCATTTTTATAGATATTGGAGTGTGAAAGAAAAAGATACTTTATTTCTAAGTGTTAATTATCTATCTTGAGATTGAAGTAGAACCAACATACCTCTGATAATATATCTTCTTTGAGGCACACCCTTTCATATATGGAAGTGTAGTTGGTGAAGTATTGTTTTGTGATTAGAGAATTTTATATAATTTGAAACATATAAAAATGGGGTAGGGGTTCAAACTCATAGGGTTTTATACTAAATTTGGGATATTTCACCAAACTTACTATAAATAGAAAGGGAAAAGTGAGGTGAATGAACCTACTTATTCTTCTATTTCATTCAGGAAATGAGATCCCTCAAGTCAAAATCCACTTTCAACCCTTAGGTGAGTGAATTCTTTGAGGAATCTTGTGATTTCCCTTTTTGTGTTAGGACAGGGGTCTAGGTCAAACAACACTTTGGGGAGAAAGATTAAAAATAGAAAATCAACTCTAAAATGCAATCTATCAATTGTATTTAATAGATTAAACATAATATTGAAGGAACCTACAAAGTTTTTGGCAGATCTGGAAGGGACAAATGTTGTGTACTCTCACAAAAGGTGTTTCTAGAAGTTTCTAGGACTCATTTTCCCTATGGCGAATGTGGGTCCTACAAGGGAAAATCTATTTTTGGGTCCTCTTATAGCTATGTCTCACTTCTAGTTCTTGATTTTCATCGTCTATAAGTCAAAAATTAATATAAGATCTGAGTTTCCATGAGATGACAACAAAGGTGACAACTTTGACAACTTTACAATTTTACAACATTTCAGATCTTCAACTTTTCTTCAACCTACAAATCTGCAACACGCAAAGAGAGGGGAAAAATGTTTTGCTTTTGGTGTTCATGGGGGTTTACCTTGGTCAAACTCCATTTTGGTAATTAAACCTTGAAATGAAATGAATAACATGAAAGGAATGGTGAATGAACAAATCTATGTCACAACTCACCAAACCCTTGAACCTTGAAATGTAGATCTGCAACTTGCATGAAATGGCTTCAATGGATGTGGATCTTGATCTTGAAACTTGATTGGAAACAATGCTTTTAATACTTGAATGGATCATGAACTCTACATCACCATATTAGCTCCAATAACTTGCATGATGCAAGAAGACTTTGACATGACAATTGGATCTTGATTGCTACAGTAATTTTTCACTAAATCTACTCTTGAAGGCCTTGAAATGCTCTTGAAATCCCAATTTATCTCTTGCAATTGAACAATTGAAAACTTAGATGAAACATAGTGAAATGACCTTACATTTATAGATATATGTAACGGTGTTCCCCAAGATTCAAAATAACACAAGCCAACATGTGAATATAGATTTGAATATGTTAAAATACTACCATAAACATAATTTAAATTTAGGTCCTAGGTCACTCACCTAGGACACACATTGCTCAATGAGAAGTGTTATGTTTAGGCATTAATTAATGTCGGGTTTCCTCTTCAAAAAATGCAATTAATTAGGCTTGGATTTGAATTAAGGGGGCCAATTAAGGAAAAATAACCTCATTTAATTAAGGGAGCCCTAAATAAGTGTGAATGTGTAAAGAGGTACACTCTACAACACTAAAAATAAGGCACAATTAAGTCCATTTTAATTAATAGGGCCCTAAACTTAATGTGAATATGTAAAATACATATTACAACACTAAATTAAGGCATAATTATGTTCATTTTAATATTAATTGCAAATTAGGTGTGAAAATATAAAAAGGATACATTTTTAGATACACTACATAATTTTAACCTCACTACATACCCCAAAACTTGCTTTAGCCTTAACTGCATGGCCTAAAGCCTTTTCCTTGAACATAATTTAAGGAAAGGGGATAAAGGATCCACTTTCAGACAGAATCCTCTAGATAGGTCTCAAATAAGTCACATAGATAATTATTAATCAATATGGAGAAAAAAGGTGTGGATATATAATTGAATATCCAATCAAGCTATTTTGGAAGATTCTAAAACCAAATTTGCAAAGCACCATCATAAAAAAGGGTAAAACACTCTATCATGTTCCTTATTTATATTGAACTTCAATATCATGTTTTTTCTTTGAGCATTCAATCAAATAAATAGCTTCATGAGCTATTATAACACCATAAAAAATTCTTTGACAAGGAGTGAAATTTATTTGCTTTTGTGATATAAGCTCAGGGAGAATTCCTTTCAATCAATTATTAATGACCTTCAAAATAATTCTATATATTATATTGTAGAGAGAGATAGGGAAAAAATTAGTAAAAGTGTTGTAAGATGATTTCCTTGAAATGAGAGAAATATTTGTAACATTTAGATGTCTACTAAATTTACTAAATATTCTTGAATCTTAAACAATATTATGTATTTTCATGATAATAGTATACCAAAACTTTTGATATAATGTATTGTAGAACCATCCATCCCTAAATTGTTATTTGGGGGAATTTAGAAAGTTACACATCTAACTTCTTACACAATTTTCTATCAAGGATGTAATAAAGTTGGGCATTTATAGGATGCTTGTAAAATAGCTCCTCTTGTGCCTAAAATCCCCCAAAATGAGGTTCAAGAGAATGGTTCAATGAAGAAGTTAGCACTGACAGATGGCTCAAAAAACTCTGAAATCTCAAGCCCTGGAAAAAAAGTTACTACGAAGTCATCTTCTTTCCTAGAATAGGAAAATAATCCAAAAGATAACCTAGAATGGTGTTTCTCAGAAGCTACCAATGAACATCCTTCCATGCCCCCTTCAGGGAAATCAGCTAAAG
>VDFB02180726.1:0-13409 GCA_007258455.2 Sequoia sempervirens | reverse complement strand
TATCGTATGAACAAAAGGCAACAATAAATGCACCTTGTGCTTTATTAAAGAAATTAAATTATTCTTAGAATAGAAGGCAACAACATATATCACTCTAATGCAACAAATGTGGATGAAAAGACCCAAACAATCTTATTATTGAATCAAAAAGAGTAATACATCTCAGAAATGGAGACAATTATCAGCTAAATACAAACATGAGAACACAATTCATAAAATACACGTTCAGATTTAATGACTCAATTACATTCCTCCCAGCTATACAGTTCTACCCAGAGCTTCTGCCTGACTTTCAGAGCTTTTAGAAATTGGAATCCCAACCTCCTCTTTTTTTTCAATAAGACAAGAAAAGAATAAAAGAGAAGCAAAAGTAGCCCTAAGATCAATCTGATCCATAGATGCCATCTGGAAACCCAATCCAGTGTCAATCAACAAGCTGCTCAAAACCTCTCTCATCTCTCTGTAACTGAATTTGCCTCTTTCTTCCCTTGCTGTTAGTTGTCCTGCAACAGAAAATTCGCCCATGTGATGGAATTCTCAATTTTACCTGCAGTTGGAAAATGCTCCTTGTTCCCATGAATTTTTGTGATTCAACTCTTTTCTTTCTTGTTGTTGCACTTATATTTATTCCCTCATGTATTAAAGTCTTCTAACTTTAAAATTTCCCAAAAGTATCCCATCCATTTTACTTTATTTCACTTTATAGTGAAATATTAAACACTTCACTATGGGCAATTTGACAAATGCATGTGCAATCTCCACTTGTTCTTTTATTTACCTCAGCAAAGAGCTTTTACGCTTCTTAAATATTCACATTCCTTATTTAATGTGCACACTCAGCTCCTACCATTTTAATGCCTTCACTCTTTCAAAAATTTATCGTGCTGCTTAAAACAAATCCATACCCGTCCCCGGCCCACCTCATTTTCTCCTTAAAGCTTTCAAAAATCCTTTCATGGGCAAAGAAAGAGCATTTAACTCATTAAAATATCCGGCCTCTTTAAAAGCTTTATTCTTGAAAATACCCTGAGCCTGCTGCCCCATGTCACCCACTCGCTATTTTGTGGATTTTAACCTCCTTGCATCTTGGGATTGTGATTTGGCGGGGGATGGTAAGGATCATGTTGGATTGTGCCTTCATTTTTTGCCGTTGGATCATTTCTTGCATCTTTCACTTGCCCTAATCTCACCTTGTCATGCATTCATTTGCTCTGCAAGTTCTAACAATGGCAGCCATTTTCCTTTTGTAGACCTCAGCTATGGCATTTCATCAAATTATGGTCCTTCATCGGTCTCCTCCAAGGGCATTGACATTTTCCTCATAGTGCATCAATGGATGTCATTTCTTTGTTTTTGTTTCTGAAGTCTTTTAATGGATTCATTGTGTGTATCACCTGACTTTGAAGGCGTTCCAATTAGACTATCGTGGTTGCCTTGTTTCTCATTAACTTGCTTTAGAGTTTCTAAAGCATTCTCAGCCAATTCAATTTTATGTATTGTGCATAGGCTTTAGCCATCACAACACTCAGATTATTCCCCTGCACTTTGTTGGATGTTCATCCCCTGCTTTTAGCGCGCCTTCTCATGGCAGCCTCGAGCCAATTGGACTTGCATTTGTTAAATATTTTTTTGAAGATCTTCAACAAACCCATCTTTGTATGCCTTGGCATCCACCAAGTTTCTATTTGAAAGCTTCTAAAAGCTTTTCAACATTCCATTCACATATGCGTACCCTGCAGTTCAGAATTACCATAGCACGACTGGCTTCTTCTTTATATGGCTTGATACTTTCTAAAGTCCCTTAACAAATCCATTTTGGCTGCCTTCATGGCATTCCCTGAGACCACTGTTTATCTGGTGATTGCCTTTATTTTGAAATTTCTGAGACCTTTTCACTAGTCCATTATGTGCATACTCCAGGTGCACTGCCAGCAAATCATCCCATGAGACCACATTATTGGAGGGATTTTGTCAAATAGTTCATGCCTTGTTTATGCCTCCAAATTCTGCTTTGGTTGATGCACATATCCTGTTCCATATTTAGCCCTTCCTTCGTTTCTTTTTAACAAGTCTCTTTGTGCATATCCTGCTCTATTATACTGGCGCCTTTGAGCCCGATGCGTTTTCTTTAAAGTTTCTATGGTGTTTCAACAAATACTGTGTGCCTTGTCCTCTGCTACCCTTAACAATGCGTTGTATTTGATATATTTTCTTTTAAAAGTTTCTGAGGTACTTTTGAACAATCCACTTGATGCGTAGGAAGAGCTGGAATGAAATTTGGATTAAGTGTTTATAAATCCTTTTCAATGAATGTGTTGTTGGGATGTCCCGTAGATATGGCATCCCTTGGAACGGGCCTCCTTCCAACAACTAATGCATTTGCTTAGAATTTCTTAAAATGTTTTCATTAGATCCATTTTGTCTTGCGTGGTACTTACTGCAAAGTGCATTTTCCTTTTTAATATTTCATGGCGCTGGCTGGAGAGTTTCTAAAGTCTTTTCTAAATTTCTATTATGTCTGTGTACTGTGTCTGATTTCCTCACATTCATTAAGGGATTTTTCAAACAGTTCATACGCCATGCTCAATGAGTACGTGGGAAATACATTTGCTTGAAAGTTTCTCAAGTATTACTCAACCGATCCACTCTGTGCACTGCCTGATTCATTTGTCTGGTAGTGTCCAAATAATTTTCAACAATTTACTGAAACCTTTTCAAAGCCTTTATTTTGCTAAAAAAAATTTATTAGAATTGGCGTTATTGCTCTTCCTAGTGCATTGGTTACCCTCCTTCAGCTGGCACAAGAAAATTACATTTTCTTTGAGAGCTGCTAAAACCTTTCAATGCTCCATTTTGGTGTTATGCGCAGCAAGTGTGTTCAATGTGATGGTCAACAATTAATTCTCTCTTTCACAACTTTCACATTATGCATTATATGTGCTCTGTTCACAATTGTTTCACTGCTCATATTTGAAATTCATCCCCCTCATAATAGATTACTTCCTCTTCAAGAAAACAGTGAAATTTAATATAGTGTTATCAGCAAATTTGGCTTTATTTTATATTTCATCAACTTCAACGTCCAGACTATTAATTGTTTGCAATTGGCCATCCATTACTAGCAATTTACCATATATAGATCCTCGAGCTTCGACACAGGATTCTTGACGCTTGATGCTTGTCATATAAATACACTAATGCCAACATTAGTTCATGGTCATTTGGTCTCTTTGTGCTTAGACCTATATCATCACCTGTCTGCCCTTGCATGCAATATTGCAACACTTACTTCCATCACTACACTCTTTCCAACCTTTAGAGTATTTGAAAAACTTGCTCAGACAATTGGCATAGAAAATATAGGGCCAACATATTAGCTCTGTTTTCATTATATCCTTTGTCACTAAAACCATTTTTATGCATAGGAACAAATGTCTTTAATACATTCTTGTAGAAAGAATGCTTCTCATTCATACAAGTTTTATCCTTGACAGTTCCTTATTTGGATATAATATTTTGCTACCCCTTTCACTTTCAAAATCCTACTTGCATTATGATGCTATGTGCCTTATCAAATACCTTATGCTCTTGAAATTTAATGTATGGATCTTTATTAGCAACCTTTCCTTTCAGAACTTGTGCAAGGCATGCCAGGCCCCAAATGGGTTTGACCTAAAAAAAATTCATTTTGAAACAAATTCTACGCTCAAATTATCAAGAGACGACTTCAGGAATGTATCTGGAATGAAAACATGAAATGGGTTTTCATCAAAACTCACCTTCAGGCACATTTGGAAAATGGTAAAAAATGACCAAGTTGGCTCCGGAATCTGCTCTGAAAACTAGTCAAACGATCTCCTGGAGCAACGAAAATTGCAATCTTGTAGAAATCAGACCTGAGATTGTAATGCAAAAGATGGATCAGAGAGGTCAATCACAAGGAAAAATTTATTAATCAGAAAAGTTGCCTATTCAGAATTTTCTGCAAATGTCGATGTTCTGAACCAGTTAAAACACACGAGATCACCCTGTTGCAAAATAATAAATCAACTCTTAGACCAAATTCTTTTCACCGGAACCATAAGCTCATTCGTGCAATAATTAAACACTCATGCAAGAGAAATTCCTTTGAATCATCATAGTCAAAAGATATGAGGTGTCAAAGTTGTCCACCTTGAAGCATTGTCGCGAATGGAAATGCAAAATTGAAGAAATTGCATTTGGTTTTGATCTACTAAAAATAGTAAAACCAACCTTATATTCCATACCAAGCCCTAAAAAGAATTATGAGAATAATTTAGTAATGACGATGACCATCAAAACGTAAGTTCAACGTGGAGGCAACCTTGCAAAATCTAACGCTTTGCAAATCACCGAATAAAGAGAAACCCTCCACCACATTTTCAAACCCCGATAAAACTCATCGAAGTTGAATTCACATGCAATATGTATATATGGAACAACCGCGAAGGGATTTTACATGAAAATCAATCGGTTCAAAATATATCCTCCAAAGTAGGTCATTTAGGCAGATCCTTCAAGTGCACTTCTGGAAGTGCACAGGCAACATTTTCAAAATAGGCATCTCAAATTTGCAAAATTTTAGAGTGCCAATAGATCAGTTATAGATCTAGTGTATACCATCAACAAGGCTTCTCAGAATGAGAAGAAGAAGATCAGAATGTGAACAAGCTTGAGATAGTTCGATTTGATGTTAGCTTGAGAAGATCACCAATTTTTGGAAAATTTTCAAAACGGGATCATGTTTTGAAAATTTTCTAGAAATGGAAATTTTAAGAACAACATCCCGTTTTAAAAAAAAGAGTTCCCATTTTTTAAATTTAGGCTCAGGATCCTATAGCTAAACGAGATCCCATTTTATAAAAATGGGATCTCGCGTTTTAAAAAAAACGGGATCCAATTTTTTGCAAGCCAATTTCATTTTTTTGCCTAAGGCAAAAACTTCCACATTTCATGGACTCATCTTCTTGCATTTACCCATATTACATTTACAATCAAGGAATTAGTAAAAAACTAAGCTGTTCTCAACCATTAGTCTAATAAAGGGTGAACTGTAAGGACCAAAAGAACCAATATACAACCCAGAAAAGAGATCAGTAATAGCTACTTCAACATTGATATGGTGAAAAACTATGCTCACATACGAACCACATCTTTTATGTTCCTCACTAATTCCCAATGAGAATATCTCTCCAAAGTCCTACAGTGCCTAAGTTTGACAACATTCCAAGGAACAATAGATATTTGCCTTGCAACTTTCTATGTGAGTGCAATACCCATTTCTCCTAGCTGACTGTGGATTGCCATCGTCCTCAAGTGGGAAAAGCTAGAGGATGTGATGGGTGGTTGGATTAGGTTAATCAGGATTAGATTAGCTTAGGTGATTATTAGTTGATTTTTGACCCATTTGACTTGATTTCTTTGATTTATTTAAATAAAAAAGGGATAGAAGGTGATTTCAGACTTAATTAAATAAAGGTTTGATTTATTTAATCAAGGAGGGTGATGTTAGGATCAAGTTGATTTATTTAATTTAAATTGATGACTTCAGGAGATTGACCAAATAAACTTGATTTATTTGATGAATGGATGAATATGACCTAATCAAATGCATGATGTCAATTTCGCGTGTCTACAAGAGTTATATTTCTTCTCTTGTTAATTCTAAGGGTATCACAATTTCTTCTCTACACAGTTTGTCTAGAGAGGCTCGACAGTTTTACTATGCTCTTTTTACGGAAGATTCACCTTTGGATGAGGTTGATGAGAATATGGTCCTTGCTTGCATTCCTTCTTTGATTTCTAATGAGATGAATGATTCTCTCATTGAACTGATTTTTATTCTGAAGTGGAGAAAGTTGTGTTTGGTTTGAACAAGGGTAAAGCTCTTGGTCCTGATGGGTTCCTAGTTGAATTTTTCCAGGATTTTTGGGATATTATTAATCTAGATTTGTTAGAGGTTGTTCGGGAATCTCTCGACAATAAACAGATGCTTCAAGCATTGACTGCTAATTTTTTGCATCTGATTCCTAAAAAGGAAGGCACTGATAGGCTTGAATTCTTTAGGCCTATTTCTCTTTGTAATGTGGTGTACATGATTATTACTAAATTGGTTGCCAAGAGGCTCAAACTGTGTCTTCCTCTTGTCATTTCTGAGAGGCAAGGGGGTTTTGTGGCTGGCCATCAAATTCTTGATGGAGTGGTGGTGGCCTTGGAAGTCATTCATTCTATGGCGACTTCAAAGGAGAAATCTATGTTCATTAAGTTGGACATGGCTAAGGCTTATGATAGAGTGAAGTGGCATTTTCTTCAGAAGATTCTTTTGGTCTTTGGTTTTTGTCTTTATTGGGTGAGCTGGGTTATGAGTTGCATTACCTCTTCTTCCTTTTCGGTTATTGTGAATGGAGATGCTTCAGAGCTGTATCACGCCGCCAAGGGCCTTCACCAAGGGGACCCAATTTCTCCCTATTTGTTTATTATTATGGTTGAGGGGTTGGGCCAGTTTCTTAAGCTTTGGGTTTCTCAAGGCTTGATTCATGGGTAAAAGTGGGGCAATGGTTTACCAACACTTTCTCATCTCCAGTTTGTGGATGATACGTCTCTTATGGGGTTACCTCGTCTTCGGGAAGCTGAATCTTTTTGGCAAGCTTTGGATACTTACTTGGCTACTTTGGGACAGAAAGTCAATGAGCATTTATAAGTCTTCTATTTTCTTTTTTAATACTCCCCAGGTTATGCAAAGGCGAATTGCGACTATTTTAAGGTTTTAGATTGGGTCTCTTCCTTTTGTCTACCTGGGAATTCATCTTGCTCGGGGTAGGAAACCTAGGTCCTCCTAGCAAAATTTGCAAGTGATAAGTTGTGGGGGAAGGTAACTCATTGGACTCATCAATGGTTACCGAGTGTTGCTTGAGTGACCCTTCTCAAGTTTGCTATCTAGGCTCTTCCTATTTATAGGTGCCTTGTTCAGGCTGCTTCTATGTATTTCCTTAAGGAATTTGATGCACTCTCATGATAGTTTATTTGGAGTGGTAATTTGTTGTCTACTAAGTGGAGCCTGGTTAAGTGGGAAACTATGTGTAGGCCAAAGAAATAGGGTGGTCTTTGTTTACACTCTACTATTTTGAATGGGAAAGCTCTTGCTGCTAAGCTTTATTGGCGTTGGTGTATCATTCAACATCAGCTTTGGGCCCGAATTCTCAATCATAAGTATCTTAAAGGCGCCAATTCTTTTGATGTTCCTCGCTTTCCTTTGCAGGGAAGGGGTTTTATGATCTGGCATACTCTGAAAGTGGGGGCTCAGTTCGTTAAGAGAGGGATCTTTTGGATGTGTCATTTGGGGTCTTAGGCACTTTTTTGGTTGGATTCTTGGGATGGCCACCCTCCTATCCTTTCCAATTATTGTCACCTCTATTCTTTGTGTGATATTTTTAGTGTTGCTGGTTGGGACATAGTTGAGCATTATGAGGTTGCTCAACATTGTGGACCGGCTGTTACATTTCAATGGAAGCACTGTTTTGATTGACCTCCAAGGGGGTCCAGAGTGGATAGGCGTGAGATGGCTTAGGTTCTTGCTTCTCATGAATGTAATGCTTTGGGGGCGCAGGATGTTTTGGCTTGGGCAGGTAGTGATTTTTCTGGGAGGTACTTTGTATTTGCTAGATATGGGCAACTTGGTAGGTAGATGTTTGGAGACATTGAGGTCCCTTGGTGGAAACAAGTATGGCACTCATCTTTTTAGCCCAAGTGTAACTTCTTCATGTGGTTAGCAGTTCACAATAGGTGTCTTACTTGGGCTAATTTGTGCAAAAGTTGTTTTTAGGGCCCCTCAATGTGTGTGTTGTGCCATAATTATGAGGAGAGCGTTTCACATCTCTTCTTCCACTAGTTCTTTCCTAGGGAGATTTGGCACTTATGGTGGGGTGTGCGGAACATGTCTTGTTGGCATGTCTCATCTTTGGTTGAGCTTTTTGACCGGTGGGGCAAGGTCCCTGTTTCTTCTTCTTTTCTTCATGTTGCTTGGGCTCTTGGCCCCTCCTTTATTATTTGGCACATATGGCTAGAAAGGAATTGTAGGATTTTTCAGGATGTGATGATGGTGACCCATTGTTTGTGGTGGAAAATTCTTCATTCTTTGGGAGAAACTATTGCGGAAGAATGTGATTTGACGGAAGCAGTGGATGCTCGTGATGTTTTGTGCAATTGTCTTCATCTTCCTCCTCAGCAAGGATAGCTCATAAGAATTCGTGGTAGACATCCTCTTCAGAAGATAAATAGGGAGGGAAGCTAGTCTCCTCCTCCTTAGGGAGTGTTGAAAATCAACACGGATGGGTCTTCTTAGGGAAACCTTGGTCATGCTAGCATTTGTGGAGTTGGTTGGGATAGTTCTGGGATTGTTCAGTTTATCTTTTCTATTTACAAGGGTTTTCATACTAACAACTTAATAGAAGCTCTTTTCATTATATATGCTGTGATGTGTGGCTGTCAGTTTGGGTGGAGAAGGATCATATGTGAGTTTGATTCCCAGGGGGTGGTGAATATGTTGAATAGGTGAGATTTAGAGGATGTTAGTTGGCATTTAGCTTTGGTTGTTAAGAAAATTCTTACTATTTGTGCTTCTCTGGAGTCGGTTACTTTCAAACACATTCCTAGAGAATGGAACACTATTGTGGATTGTTTGCCCAAGTGGGCCTCTAATGATAAGCAAAATTAGAGCATTGTGGATAGGGGTAATTATATTCCTAGAGAATGGAACACTATTGTGGATTGTTTGCCCAAGTGGGCCTCTAATCATATACAAAATTAGAGCATTGTGGATAGGGGCCAATTACCCCTGATATGAGCATATAAAGATAGGATGATGACTATATGGAGATACTGCTTCGTAAATGTGGAGATATTTGTGTATGTAGATAAAGTAAGAGTTAAGTGTGGAAAAAATATAGATAGAGTTATACTATTTCTAGAAGAACAGACAAATTTAAACCATTTATTAATAGGTACTTATATCATATCATTTTTCCAAATAAATATGCAATTAAACAAATATAAAATACATATAAACAATTCGTCATTATAATGAATACAATTTTCACAACATTTCACCATTACAATTATGAAATAGTCTCAAATAAATTTTGAACGACATACCTTCTTTCACTCTAATTTTTACCCCTACTATTTGACAACACACTCATTTTATTAACAGTTCCATATTTTAGTTTCATAGAGAATGCAAAATTAAAAATCTGAATGCTCTCCAACAAAATCACCTATCTATAGATGAATTGCATATATTGAAGATCATTTTTCATATATTTTGTGGGATTTGAAAAAATATTAAAGACTTTAAAAGTGATGATGTTTTAGTACAATGTTGAATAGAACATTGTATAAAGAGAAGAAAAATATTTTCTTTTATAAAATACTTTCAATTTTTTAAAAAAATTGAGTTTCTTTTTAAAATTTTGATTTTTTTTTTTTGTCAGTTATTAAGTTGTCACAAGAAGAACTGAAAAAGAAAATAACATTATCTCAATCTGAAATAACCTGCTCTCATATTATTATTAAGATCTGAAAGTATAGTATAAAAAAAATAAAAAATCATATCCTTATAATAACATAAAAGAAATTAGAAATATGCGAAAATCAATAAATTGGATTATAAATTTGAATTATATTCATTAATTTGAATAGCTCTCAAATATTTATAAATAAATAGAAATTGTCTAATAAAATTTATATGAATAGCTCTCAACCCAGAAAAGAGATCAGCAATAGCTGCTTCAACATGGATATGGTGAGAAACTGTGCTCACATGCAAACCACATCTTTTATGTGCCTAAGTTTGACAACATTCCAAGGAACAGCAGATGTCTGTCTTGCAACTTTCTATGTGAGTGTCATCCCCATTCCCCCGAGCAGACTGTGGATTGCCATCGTCCTCAATTTGAAAGCAGACTATGGAGGAAGAGCATCCTCTGCAATACTCTGTAGAAGAGTACCAAACGCAACTTTGTCATAAACATAAAGTAGCAGTCTCCCAGCTATGCATGTAAGTAAAGAAGTAAATGGTAAGTAACCATCTGTTTCTGGCAGAGACTTCAGAAGATATAATTAACATGGCGAACTGTAGGAAAGGACAAGAAGCTGCACAAGATGCGCCAACAACGATCCCAAGCAGTAGATTACACATATTCTCCCACTTTTTTCTTTTTCTTTTCTACAATTAGTTCTGCCTCCTCACATTCACATATTGCTGCTCTCATGCATGTTACTGCAACTTCTTGATGGAACATATTCTGGAAGTAAATATATATATATATATATTTTTTTATCGAAATATTATTTTGTGAATGGTTTGTATCTTAATTTCACAAAACATCACAAAATAAAAATAAAATCCAGAAATATATAAATTTGATATAAGTCCCTCATTGTCCTTTTTAAACTCTAAAACAATTGTCTGTATTAAAGATCATTTATCATAGTTCATTGGTAAGATTTTAAAAATAATTAAAATCTCTGAAGTGATGAGGCATTAGCACAATGGTCAAGTATAAAGAAAAATAAAAATATTTATTGCCTTCAAACAATTTCATAATTTTTTAAATTATTATTTTTCTTAATGTTTTGACTAATTTTTAACCAGCCTTCTTAACCATTATAACATGAATTATAACATAAATTAATGTTATTCTGTCTGAACAGCTATCAAAATTTTAACTGAAATACAAACAATAAAACCTCTTCACCTTTTTATACAAACAATAAAACCTCTTTACTTTTTTACATTCTTTTTTAACCTGCTCTAGTATTAATATTAAAATTAAAAAGTGCACATAAAATAAAATAATGACATTTTTATATTATAATAAAAGAAAAAAAAAAACAGAAAAGAATATATCTTTTATTTCCAATAGCTGGATAATTTCTATTATAATCTGGACTAATATTTTGAATCCTAAACTCTTTTTAGGGCCCTTTATTGATGGAACATAACATAGATTTCATTGGTCCAGAAAAAGAATAAAACAAAATAGTACGGGTCCCCATAGATAACTAAATACGGCGAAGGATGACCCTAAAAGCCAAGAAGAATGAAATCTAAGAGCATGGGCAAAAGCTCAGTGGCATTGAGAGACAGTTCCTCACATTGAACATAAACGGGTAAACTTCTGGCCATACATTCACCTCCCCTTTATCTATATCTACAGAAATAATATGGCTGAGATGGTTCTCTCTTTTCATAATAAGCCAAATATAATCCCCCCCAACACAAACTACTCCAGGAGGCAAATAATGCGGCGATAGAACAGCTTCATAGTTACATCTCCACTGCAAGGCAAGCTCATCAAACTCATAAAAAACCAGAGCATGTGTATATGGTGGGAAATACATTGGATTAATTTTACAAACCATTATCATTCTCCCCTTGTACATGACGATTCCCAATGCCTCATGCATTACACCTTGCATCCCCAAAGTATAAACAAACCTGCTATTGCAATCTCCATCCAAATCGTGCGTACCCACATCTGCCCCATTTTTAGAAAAACAGTAGATTTTTTGGTTCTGTATTATAATGCTTGGAAGAAAGCTGAGTGCCATACACCCACTCACTCTTTGAGCCAAGTGAACATCTCTAATTTCCCATTTCCGATCTACGGATCTATAGATCAAAACCAACAATTTCTTTCTTCTTAAAACGTAAAGACATCCAATTATAACAATTACCTGATAAGTCTTTTCCTTTGAATCAAACTTGAGATGCACAGCCACATCCTCATGATATCTTTTCATGTAGAAGGAAATCCTGCTTTTTCTGCTGACCCTTGCATCTCAAGACTATGGGATTGCATTGTCAATGGATTGATAACTCGAAGGGTTCCATTTCTCTTGCAGCTATAAAGCAAGAGGCCCCCATCTCCAGCTCTGAGAAACCATTTTGAGTAATTGCATCTCCACTCATCACTAAATATCTTCTTCAACCTTAGCCTTCTATTGACATCAAAGAGTGCAAACCCATTAGAAGACTCACTTGTTACATCATAGTGATCCATGACCAGCCACATTTGCATGTTACTCTGCTCCCACAGATTGTGAAAGTGAGCAGATCTAGAAATAACAGCCTGCCATGAAGAACAAATGATTTGAAATTGAAACAGAATATGAAGAGGAAGTTTACAAAATATTATGTACAAGATGTCCTCTGGAATATCATGTATCAACATTGATTCCTCCATGCCATATACTTCTTTGTTTGAGCCATCCTCTGTGCAGGATGGAATATCACCTTTCTTCTCTGCATCTTTGGCCTCATCCATGCCATATAAATACATACTTGGTCCATCCGCTACGCAGGAGCCACTCGATGCAGAATCAATAACTTTACCCTTGCCATATGTATCTTTGTTTGAGCCATCCTCTCTCCATGGCTCAAATCCAAGTGTGAGCCAGTTGGTGTAAGGCTGCTTAAATTCCCCTTCTTTTTCTTCACTCATAATACTATTCCAACTGCTTCTCATTCTCTTAATACCATGGATGAATCTGGAATTGTCGGATTCTCTCTTGGGAGCCATCGTCTCTGAGTGAGGTGCCTCCAACAAACCCCTGTGGTTAAATAGACTTATAAGAAAATTTTGAGCTATTTCCTATAAACTTCGGCAATATGGAAATTTTGGATGAACCAAGCCATTTGGGAGGCTTCCATTGCTCGGTGTAAGTTATTTTTTGAGCCTCCCATTATTTTCAACCAAAGTTTGACTTTGTCATGAGAATTTGGTTTTGGACAATCTGTAGAGTATCATCAGATGAGTAAGCACCTATCTTCACGCATAGTTCCCAGCATTCAGTATTCCACGGTAAGCTATCGCTACACCACATGTTTCGGTAAGCTACTTTTCTAGTTAAAATGCAGTTATTCGAGATTTGAAGTGGGTTTTATGGGGAGAAATTTAGGTAGTATAGTGTATGTACTAAATTTATTATTTAATTTTTATTATATATATTAAATTTAGTATTTAATTTTTAATTATAAATAAATTTTAGATTAATTTTATTTTTAAAATTTGTATTTATAGATTATATTGATTATAAGTATTAATATATATTTGTTTAGATATGGTTACATATTTTTCCTTATCAAATATGATGCATTTCATCTTTATAAAGTTAAGATTTGAGTAATAAAGAAATATATAATAATGCGATGATCTAATTCTCACATTAATATTTATGCTTTTTATAATATATATTTTTTAAATTTTTATATGCTCAAAACTTCTTGATTTAGAATTATTGATGAACTTATTTTATACTCTCATGTATCAACTTTTGAACTCTACTCAATTAAGTCAAAATTTTAGAATTTAGTGTAGCTCAACACA
>VDFB02180725.1:0-21055 GCA_007258455.2 Sequoia sempervirens | reverse complement strand
GCCAAATAGGGATTTCAATTGATCATTGCTCTTTTATCGAGTAGAAAAACTAATCTGTAGGTGATATAAAATCCTCTATTTAAAAAAAAAAAAACTTTTGAAATCAAAGTTTACATTAAATGAGTTGAGATTGAATATGTAAGAAATCTGAAATAGACCTATGTTTTCTTTGAACTTTTTTGGACTTGATTACAAAAAATGATTATTTGATGGATGATATGATTTTTGGACAATATAATTAGTTGTTGATAATTTCTTTGTGTAGGGACTTGTAGAGGAGATGGCAAGGTCAGGGTGATTGTACAAATTTATTTGTTTGGTTATTAGTTTTTTTGTAAGGTAATTAGATCTAATGGATTGAGTTTGGTTGTGTATTGATAGGAAAATTGTATCAAACATAAATATACTTCTTCAAAGAAGAGGCAGGTACACAATTAAGTTATGACCTATTCTTCATCATTCTATTGAATGTTGTTGCATGATTTTTTTGTTTAAATTGGCTCAATCTTGCTCTTGTTGCAGTTGGGTCTTGCTTACTTTGTCTCTATTCATTTGAATATTTTATTCAATGTGGTTGTATACTTTATCAAATGGCGTCAATATTTTTGGTGAGCAAAACCTTATTTTCATCGTGATTGAAATTAGTTTTTTTTACCTACTAGAAATAATAGATATAAAGATTATAGATAGATTGATTGATTTATATATATATATATATATACACCAATGTGCGAGCAAGAGCAGGAGCACAAACGCGAGGATGGGCAGCTGGAAGCAAGCAAAAACATTGTGGAAGATGTCACGATGTTGGAGTAACTGGCAGTAATATGTTGTTTTATTGGCAGTAAAGTGGATAGGAAGAAAATTAGGGCTTGAATCACAGAGAATTGGAAGACCTGGGAAATCATCAAATTCCTTCCCAAGGGTTTCTTTGTGACAATTTTTGTGTCCTCAGAAGATAGAGAGAAGGTGCTACTGGATGGTTTGTGGAAGATGGGCGACTGTTCACTCTATATGGAAAAATGGTTCCCAAACCTCAATCCAGTAAAATTGTCACCTTACGAAAGCCCTCTTTGGATTCGTACTTATAATCCGTCGATGGAATATTGATCGAAGGAGTGTATAAAAAAATTGGGCGATCTCTTAAAACCCTAATGGATATTGATACAAAGATAATGGAGGGGGATTCATATCTATATGCGTGACTACAGGCTACTGCAGTAAGGCAGATGTCGAAAAAGATTATGCTATGTGTAGATGGAAATTACTAGATTCAATCGGTAGAGATAGAGGGGGACAAAATGTTTTGCATGAAGTGCAGGAGAAGAGATCACAGAGAGGAACAGTGTAAATGGAAACCCATGATGCGAAAGATGTGGAAGCCAAAAGCGCAAGCGGCCAAGGTGACTTCGATTCTAATTGGGCTTCGTATGATATCCGACCATGGGGTGATCCAGGCTCTAGAAATTGACAGCAATGGGAACAAGTGCTTAGCAAAACCATTGGCCCCTCCCACTACCATAGTACAGGGATGGAACAAATAAAGCAGATGAAAGTAACGGAGATTCGATGAAAGGAAATAGTTCGAGCACTATTGCACTTGCCCTTGGTGCATCAGTAAATGGGCTCAGGTGTGTCAACTCCAAGGAAGATGATTCAAATGGTGTCTTTATGCAGCGACATTTTCCTGACCCTGATGGCATTAGGATTATAGAACCAAGGTGCATAGGTTATAGAAGGCAAATCTAAATTAGTAAAACAGAATGGGAGGAAAATTAATAGGTAGAAAAGAGTGTAGGCCCGCTTTGGAACACATTGTCTATGCAGGTGACAATTTGTACCTTTGCTTGTATTTATTAATTAATTGAAAATAAAAATAACCTTTATTTTTATTTTCAATTAATTAATAAATACAAGCAAAGGTACAAATTGTCACCTGCATAGACAATTCTCTGTGGAATAGGGGTTAATCAATATCAAAGATGTCATGTAGAGTACCGAGGGAGGAAGGCCCTCCCTTGGGAAGAAATGACGATCGCCTCCTCGAATGTTAAGCCCTTAACAAGTGGTGCATGACCAAGCATCAATTAGAAAATCTATTGGTCAATATAGTTTTTTTTTTTTGGTTATTTGTCAGAAAACCAAGATTAATGTGGTTGAAGGTGAGTATTTTATCAAGCATTGTAGGATTTGGAATGGTTGTTTTCAAAATCCAATTGGCTCAACAAGTGGTTTGGACATCCTTTCAAATCCAAAAAAGGTTAGGATTGTGATGGTGGAAGGTTGTAGAAGTTGGATGAAATGTGAAGTCAAAGATTTATCCCCCAATTTTGTTTTCTTCACCTACAATGTGTATGGACCTATTGAAACAAAGGAAAAGAGGGAGTTATGGGACACTATAGCATTGAACATGTGAATGGTCTTCAAGACAATATATTCATTTTGGGAGGTGATTTTAATGTTATTTTTTAGCATAACGAAAAGAGTGGTAACCTGAGGTTCAAGATCAAATCGATGAGGGACTTCAAATGCTTTACAGAAAAGGCAAAACTCTTTGATATACTGCCTAAGAATGGGCTGTTCACTTGGACTAACAGATGAAGTGGATTCACTAGCATTGCAAAGCATCTTGATTGTTTTCTTTTGTCAAATAATTGGCTAGATGGTAACATCACCTTTGAATCCAAAATTATGCCAATTGCACTTTCAAATCATTTCTCGGTGGAACTAGTGATTAAAGATGATCAAGCTCCTTCTATAGGTTATTTCAAATTCAAAAGAATGTAGTTGTTTAGTGATAATCTTATTGGACTGATTGAGAGTTGGTGGAATGAAGATTTGTATTGAGAGGGACAAAAAGTTACAACATCTAAAAATCAAACTCAAGGAAAGGAATATCTCATCCTTCAAGAATATTTTTAAAGAAAAGGAAAGAATTGAGGAGTTGTTACATTCAACTCCTCCTTACAAAGAGTTACCATGAATTATTCACCAAGCAGTAAATAACTAAAAACATAGGTGAAAAGAGATACAAATTTTTTCTTTAAATATGGAACATGCTACTGCACAATTGTTACCAATTAGATACAAAACAATAACTATAAACAATAACTTAAAGAGAGTAAGGTCGAAGATCCTTATCTAGATTTCTTTCTATCTTCCAAGACTCGGCATGTCATCTGCAAGAGGGAGAGCATCACTCGGGTGCTTTACCTCCAACTATGGACTTAAGCAGTCCCCCGCACATCTTCCTAACTAGAAGTGGCCCTACCCTTCAACAAAGGGATTAGCCAAAAACCCTCTTAGTTCTGTCATCTGAGCTCTGGTGTTGTACCCTACATAACTAATATCATCGCACAACTATGGATACCTTTCAACTATGTATGACATCTCTGACTAGCTAAGTATTTGGGTCATAGTGAATCAACAAGCGCATGCAAAGACAACTGCACTCACTATAGCCATAGTATTTGTATCATGGATGCAATCGCTATTAAAGTGAAGTTGTTTGTTCACCCATAGTGAGTATACTGGAAAACCTTTCTTGGCCTAGAGTATACTAAAACTACTGTTCCACCCAAGGAATAAATACAAAGAACTTTTAATACGACAAAACTTGTGTTACAAGACATAACTCAACTGAGTTGATGAGGTGTTAGACCATTCTCGAACCCCCACATTACGTAGCGTAACTAACAGGTCTTGGCAACTGCCACCAGTTCAAATCCTTAATTACTAAGTCGATAACAACTAGACTAAATTACTTTTTTGACTTGAATACCCATGTTACGTTCTTGTAACTGCTTGGGTCTTGGCAACTACCACTTATTCAAGTCCATAGCATTAACCTTGGGAATGTTTGATCTCTTACTTATGCACATTCAGTTATTACTAATGACTTACTGCCAACGACTAGTTCCTCTTAGTCACAAATTGAAAGAATTGACAAATGTTCAAATATTAAATTTAAGCTGAAGATACCTTCTCTTGAGAGCATCTTCTCTTGAAATATAACTTTAAACTAATCTTGACACATATCAAATGTTCCTCTTAGTAATAAATATTAAATTTAAGCTGAAGATACCTTCTCTTGAGAGCATCTTCTCTTGAAATATAACTTTAAACTAATCTTGACACATAACAATAACTTTTGGACCTTCCTAGTCAAATTATAGAATAAATAATACATAGACAAAGTCTATAAAGTAATGGTTAGTTCTCTAGTAAGAGTATAACTTTGTTTTGATCTAGGGTATACTGAAACTGTCAGTCCCACCCAACAAACCATTTCAAGAGGTTCATAGCACAACATGACTTTTTTTTCAATTATAATTCAATTGGGGTAACAAAAGGATGGACCTTTCCTGACCCCCGTGCTACTTGGCGTAACTCTCAGGTCTTGACACCTACCACTAGTTCAAGGACCCAAGATGTAAGGGTCTCTTTCCCCATATTGGTTACTTAGCATTTCATTATGAAAACTACCATCGTGACCTACCTGGCCACAAATTATAAGTAACTCCCTTATCAACAAAACATCTACTAGTGATGTGGTATTTAATATGAAAACGTAGAAGGGTTTGGATACTTTAATAGCATATCATTTGCTTTCTAGAACCAAATGGGTCGTAGCACACTTTTCAAAATATAACACAATTATGTCCATCACCCCTTTAGACAATCTTGCATCCTTGGCTCCTACCCGAACTTAGTTGTTTATACTCTTATTTTCTCATTTCCAAATAATCAAGTATAGTTCACCATTTGACAAGAGTCCAAGGTTTGTTAAAGGTTTACCATGGTTCCTTTTTAAGGTTTGATATAAGAAACCTTTGTATTTAAAGATAGGTTCAAAGATAGAAAAATGAAAAGCCTTTTCTTTAGTGAATGAAGAGAATCTTTAAATAAACAAAGATACAATATCTACCTCAAATAAAACTTAAGGCATCCAAACTTTCCAAACATTCCAAAAAGATTCGTACTCCATAAGTGTTGTTTAGATAAGTTCAAAAAGAAACATGCATGCAAATTATGAAGGTCAATCTACCTCCATCTGGGTTCTGCAACCCATTAAACACTAATCTACTCAAGGAATTATCTTGAATGAAAGAAGGAAACTATAAGAAAACTTGTAGAATCTTAAAGGAGCTTGTCTTTCAAAGAAAGAAGCATAAAACCTTGGGTTTAGCCAATGACAAAGATTCTTACATAAATTAATAAGTTAATGGTGCTTGCTCATCTAAATCTCCCGAATAGTCTTTTATAGTTCAGTTCCAAGAAATATGAAGAAAAACATAAGCATAAATTACTTGCCTACAACTAGATTCCTAGAGCCGAAAAGTTGATATTTTCTTGTATGAGGAAGACTCTACAAGATAGTACTTTCCTATGCAACACTGGCATAAATTAGTAATGGTAGCAGGAACAACCATGTCGTTTTTGGCTTGCACAAGTCGTCCCACACTATCCACCCTTCTACCAGTATTTCCTTGTCTTTTCAAAGACTCAGTGGCCCATTTATATTCCACTATCAATTCACCCTCTCGCTAACTGTGCAAACACATTACTATCATTAACCGAAATTGTAGCTTAGAACTGCATAAGGGTTCCACTTTTGCTATCGTTTTCTTTGATATCTCGCTCACTCAAAGTAACCTTCAAGTTCCTTTTTTCTTCAAGAACAGAACTACCACTTAAAATACTATATATCTCTCCTTCTATTAGCCTCCTTCGATTCTAATATCTGAATCAGTTTTCCAAGATACAAAAGTGTATATGGCACCAGATTGTTGAGAACAAGTTAGATAGACAGATATCACGCGGTTGCTTCTTCCAAAATGATGGGTAATGTTTGGATCCATCCGCTAGCTACTCGTTATGTTCTTCTAAAGGCACAACTATCCTCTCCATAGCATCGCCTATTCTTTTTCCCCAAATAGTTTCCCTAACTACCTCCAAGAACCATCGAGCCACTCTTCTTCGTGCGGTTGGAGGAAAAATGGTTATTAAAACAATGCATTCACCATTATGTCACCAGGAATGCCACGACTTGAGTTAAAATAAGTCTTGATTACAAATAGTTAAAGCTATCACCACCATCGTGGCCTTTCATCCTTGGCCAATGGTGATTTATGAGATAGTTAAAATAGCAAACTCTAGCCGCTTCCAACATATCAGACCACGACTATTATCACTTCCACATTGACATTTAAAGAAACCAAATATGCTTAATCTTGCCGCCCAAGGAAATACTCAGTATTGTGTGGTTTCAAAAACATTTGAAGTTTATTAAAACTTTTGACACTTTAGGATAATATATCACAACCTTAAGGTTTGCAAAAAGACATTTAGCAATTATACATTTATATGTCACATCGAGCTCTTATAACAATTGAGCCCAACAAGAAAATACTATGCTCCTCTATAAAAATAAGATTCAAGTCAAAATAATAGACTCAACGGCTAGTTAGTCATTTTAAAATTACCACAAAATATTTACACATATAATTGGTGAATCATTCAACAATTTAGGGTTACTAACATAGTCATGCAGGTTGACGGTGTAGATCTTTACATCATCTCATGGTGTACTGTCGCCACAATCCAGAGTCAAAGATGTTCATCATGATCAACATCCTTTTGTATTAAATATTAGTAAACATCAAGTAATAGTGTTATAAAACAATGCACAATACCTATATAGATGCATATATATATGTGTGTCATTTCAAACAAAATAACCCTATGTAAGCGTATATTTATTTATACATACATGAACGTATATGTATGTATGTCGATGTGTGTCATCGCCTCCATACACACTTATACGTCCATTTATACATACAATTGATTACCCATTCACACACATTGCATATATTCATATATATAGTTTTACTTACCTATATATAAATGTAGAGAGTTATTAACCATATATAAGCCATACCAACACAATGGACAAAGAAGACTCAATAGTCTAAGGTTGACTTACCTCACGCATACCAGATATGTCCCTAGACTCATTATGCTTACTAAAACAATAATAGACCAATGCTAAGCTCAGATGGCATTACTAGAGGATTCACAAGTTCTCCCTTCTCTCAGGTGATACTCCCCCTCTTTTTCTCTAGAAGTGTTCAGATCGCTCCTACAATCTCACTCAAGAAACAAACAAGTAGTTAGCCTAGAAACATTATAGCATGATCATCTCATTGCATTTTCATTAATCATTTGCTTTAAAGAAATAAAATCACCTCATCATATTTCATCACATTCATGACATCAAATAATCATCAACATTCCATTTAAATGTAGTAGCAGATCTTTGCACAAATCCATCCTAATATACAACTTCCAAGGTTTCAAAATCTCATGATTCATCACATTAATTACCATAAAGTGAAAAGTAATTTAGGTATCTAGGGTGGGGTGTAACATACCTTCCCCCTTAAGAATCATCGTCCTTGATGATGTAGAGTATTATGTCATGTAAACAAACAATAAAAAATGTTTCATTTAAAAAAAAAAACGTGAAGGGGATTAGTATTTTTGGACTAAGGCAAATTCTATCTTCTAGCTTTCCTAGCTTATAGGAATTTGGCAGTTTCTTATGCAATGCTTAAAATGGAGTCTTTTATACTTATAGAATGTTAGTTATCACACACAAACTCAACAAGCGGAAGATAATCCTTCCACTAGTATTGTTGACCCATGCAATACACACACAATAGGTTCACCCTCATAATGCCTGATTTACTCTCTCAATGTGACTTCATGTTTCTAGAAAATATTTTGAACTTGTGTTTAATTGTATTCCAAATGAGGTAAATAAGGTTTTAGCAAACATTGAAGTTATAGGAGTGTCCCTATATGATATATTATTCTAGGAACACCATACAATCAAACACTACTTTACACAAATTTGCAGCTATGATTGGTACCCTACCTATCTTTTTTAATACGAAATTGGCTACCTTGGTGAAATTACCCACCACTACCAAGGTTGTTTTGTGCTTATCCATCACTTACAAGATAATATTATGCCAAAACCTTGACATAGGAGATCAAAACTATACTAATGATCTACCACTTCCTCTCTGGAATTTCATGAGAATATAAAAATTCCTACCAGGTGATGACATCTTGTCTTCACCTTCTGGCATTCTAGACAACTTGCTACATACTTGTGCAACATCTCTCTTTGTTTCCTTCCAGAATAGAGTGGTTTCACATCAGTCAATAATTTTATCACTCTAGATTGTCTAGAATATGGCACCGATTAAACTTCTTATCACACCTTATTCTCTGACTCCTCTGAGTTTGGTACTTAGGTTCTCCCTCTGATTCTTAGAAGTCCATTTGAATTAAAAGAAACATCTTTCGAATTTTGTCACACTTGATTCTTGAGAATATAATGATTAAGTATCATCGAGGAGATATGTCTCCTTCCACATTAGGGCATTCGCGACTTGGTTTTTCTTTCCCTTTTAAATAATTAATTTCAAGTCATAGTCCAATTCTAGGTCAACCCATTTCATCTGCTAGGCATTTAAATTGGTTGAATAACAATTCTTTTTAGACCATGTTGTTTTGTTAATAACTCCAAAAGTTGTATAAATAATTAATGCATACATAGTTACAAAGTATGAACGTTTCCTGATAGCTCAAAATATTGTGTGACATGGTTTCGTTTATATAACTTCAATCCCCTAACTCATAGGCGATAACTCGCCCTTCTTAAATAAGCATCATGCCTAACCTTTTTTCAAGGTATCAAATATAACTATAAATTGATCTTCCAAACCAAGAACTCATAGAATTGGGCATCATAATTATTTCACTCTTATTTGGTCAAAGACCTATGACTTTTTTTTTATCATTCAAATCTTTTACTAATAGCTCCCATAGCTTAGCCTTCAACTCCAACAACTTTGTTGTGGTTAAAAGTAATTCTAGGTATGGATTGAGAACCATATCCTATGGGGAAGTCAAATGTTTTCTCAAATTGGAAATACATCAATAACTTTTGTTGAGTAGGGTACATGTCTGTATTTAGTCTTTTCTTGATCCAAATGCTTCTCTTCTTTTTTTGTTTCCTCCTTGGTGTTTTCGAGACTTATTAAAAAAATTGAATTCATGGTATTCTTTTGATTCACAACATGTTGAGTTTTCTACTTCTAAAGGTTTTTGTTTATGCAACATTTGGTTTTCCCAATTAAGCACTTTGACATAACCTTTTGTCTTAGCCTAGGTGCATTCCTTCAACAATCCAAGGGCATCTCTCTAGGAGTTGTTGGTTTAGGAGTTTTAACCTCCAGGGACAACTGTCTCTTTGTCCCATTTAGTTAGACAAATTTAGGAATTTGGTTTCCTTATTGTTTTCCCTTGTTCTTCTTTTCCCTACCATCCTGGATAAGAACCTTTCAAAAATCTGATACAGATAATACTTTAAGGAAAAATTTACGTAATGAGCTCATAGGTCCAAGTGTTGAACCCAATAGCTCTTATACCATATGTTACATTCAACTCCTCCTTACAGAGAGTTACCATGAATTATTCACCAAATGGTAAATAACTAAAAACATAGGTGAAAAGAGACAAAAAAAATCATTAAATATGGAACATGCTACTGCATAATTGTTACCAATTAGATACAATAAAATATTTGTAAATACTTTTCCAACTGAAAATATTAACTTCATTTACATTTTTCCTTTCAATTCAATGTTTTCATTTAAAGTAAGCTATAAACAATAACTTAAAGAGAGAAAGGTTGGAGATCCTTATCTAGATTTCTTTCTATCTTCCAAGACTTGGCATGTAATTTGCAAGAGGGAGTGCATCACTCATGTGCTTTATCTTCAACCATGGACTTAAGCGGTCCCCCACACATCTTCCTAACTGGAAGTGGCCCTGCCCTTCAATGAAGGGATTAGCCAAGCACCCTCTTAGTTTTGTCATCTGAGCTCTAGTGTTGTGCCCTACTTAACTAATACTGTTGCACAACTATGGATACCTTCCAACTATGTATGACATCTCTGACTATCTAAGTATCTGGGTCATAGTGAACTGACAAGCACATGCAAAGACAACTGCACTCACTATGGCCATATTATTTGTATCATGGATGCAATCGCTATTAAAGTGAAATCATTTGTTCACCTACCTTGCTTGACTTGGAAAACCTTTCCTGACCTAAAGTATATTGGAATTATTGTTCCACCCAATGAATAAATACAAAGAACTTTTAATACGACAAAACTTGTGTTACCAAACACAACTCAACTAAGTTGATGAGGTGTTAGACCATTCTTGAACCCCCGCGTTAGCGTAACTAATGGGTCCTAGCAATTGCCACTAGTTCAAATACTTAATTACTAAGTCGGTAACAATTAGACTAAATTACTTTTCTGACTTGAATACCCACATTACGTTCTTGTAACTCCTTGGGTCTTGGAAACTACCACTTACTCAAGTCCATAGCATTAACCTTTGGAATGTTTGATCTCCTACTTATGCACATTCAATTATTATTGATGACTTACTGCCAACGACTAGTTCCTCTTAGTCACAAATTGAAAGAAATGACAATTGTTCAACATATATAGTAATAAATATTAAACTTAAGTTGAAGATACCTTCTCTTGAGAGCATCTTCTCTTGAAATATAACTTTAAACTAATGGGACCTTCCTAGTCATATTATAGAATAAATAATACATAGACAAAGTCTATAATGTAATGGTTAGTTCTCCAATAAGAGTATAACTTTCTTTTGATCTAGGGTATACTAAAACTGACTGTCCCACCCAACAATCCATTTCAAGAGGTTCATAGCACAACATGATTTTTTTTTCAATTATAATTCAATTGGGTTGACAAAAGGATGGACCTTTCTTGACCCTCATGTTGGTGTAACTCTCAGGTCTTGACACCTACCACTAGTTCAAGGACCCAAGATGCAAGGGTTTCTTTCCCCATATTGGTTACTTGCGATTTCATTATCAAAACTACCATCATGATCTAACTGGCCACAAATTATAAGTAACTCCCTTATCAACAAAACCTCTACCAATGATGTGGTACTTAATATGAAAACCTAGAAGGGTTTGGATACTTTAACAACATGTCATTTGCTTTCCAGAACCAAATGGGGCGTACCACACTTTTCAAAACATAACATGATTATGTCCATCGCCCCTTTAGACAATCTTGCGTCCTTGGCTCCTACCCAAGCTTAGTTGTTTATACTCTTATTTTCTCGTTTCCAAATAATCAAGTATGGTTTACCATTCGACAGGCGTCTGAGGTTTGTTAAGGGTTTACCATGGTTCCTTTTTAAGGTTTGATATAAGAAACCTTTGTATTTAAAGATAGGTTCAAAGATAGAAAAATGAAAAGCCTTTTCTTTAGTGAATGAAGAGAATCTCCGAATAAACAAAGATACAGTATGATCTACCTCAAATAAAACTTAAGGCATCCAAACTTTCCAAACATTCCAAAAAGATTCCTACTCCATAAGCGTGGTTTAGATAAGTTCAAAAAGAAACATGCATGCAAATTATGAAGTTCAGTCTGCCTCCATCACTGGGTTTTGTAACACATTAAACACTAATCTACTCAAGGAATTATCTTGAATGAAAGAAGGAAACTATAAGGAAACTTGTAGAATCTTAAAGGAGCTTGTCTTTCAAAGAAAGAAGCATAAAACCTTGGGTTTATCCACTGACAAAGATTCTTACATAAATTAATAAGTTATCGAATAGTCTTTTATAGTTCAGTTCCAAGAAACATGAAGAAAAACAGAAGCATAAATTACTTGCATGCAATTAGATTCCTAGAGCTGAAAAGTTGATATTTGCTTCTTTGAGGAAGACTCTGCGGGATAGTACTTTCCTATGCAACACTGGCATAAATTAGTAATGGTAGCAGGAACAACCATGTCGTTTTTGGCTTGCACAAGTCGTCCCACACTATCCACCCTTCTACGGGTATTTCCTTGTCTTTTCAAAGACTCACTGGCTCATTGATATTCCACTATCAATTCACCCTCTTGCTGACTGTGGAAACACATTACTGTCATTAACTAAAATTGTAGCTTAGATCTGCGTAAGGGTTCCACTTCTGCTATTGTTTTCTTTGATATCTCGCTCACTCAAAGTAACCTTCGGGTTCCTTATTCTTCAAGAACAGAACTACCACTTAAAATACTATATCTCTCCTTCTATTAGCCTCCCTCGATTCCAATACCTGAATCAGTTTTCCAAGATCCAAAGTGTATATGCCACCAGGTTGTTGAGAATGAGTTATATAGATAGATATCACGCGGCTGCTTCTTCCAAAATGATGGGTAATATTTAGATCCGTCTGCTAGCTACTCACTATGTTCTTCTAAAGGCACAACTATCCTCTCCATAGAATTGCCTATTTTTTTTCCCCATATAGTTTCCCTAACTACCTCCAAGAACCATCGAGCCACTCTTCTTCATGCGGTTGGAGGAAAAACAGTTATTAAAACAGTGCATTCACCATTATGTCGCCAGGAATGCCACGACTTGAGTTAAAATAAGTCTTGATTGCACATAGCTAAAGCTATCACCACCATCGTGGCCTTTCATCCTTGGTCAATGGTAATTTATGAGATAGTTAAAATAGCAAACTCTAGCTGCTTCCAACATATCAGACCGCAACTTTTATCACTTCCACACTGACATTTAAAGAAGCCAAATATGCTTAATCTTTCTGCACAAGGAAATACTCACGGTCTTGCGTGGTTTCAAAAACTTTCGACACTTCAGGATAATATATCACGGCCTTAAGGTTTGTAAAAAGACATTTAGCAATTATACATTTATATGTCATATCGAGCTCTCATAACAATTGAGCCCAACAAGAAAATACTATGTTCCTCTATAAAAATAAGAGTCAAGTCAAAATAATAGACTCAACAGCTAGTTAGTCATTTTAAAATTATCACAAAATATTTACACATATAATTGGTGAATCATTTAACAATTTAAGGCTACTAACATAGTCATGCAGGATTGATGGCATAGATCTTTACGTCGTCTCATGGTGTATTCTCCCCACAATCCAGAGTCAAAGATGTTCATCATGATCAACATCCTTTTGTATTAAATATTAGTAAACATCAAGTAATAGTGTTATAAAACAATGTGCAATACCTATATGGATGCATATATATGTGGCATTTCAAACAAAATAACCCTATGTAAGTGTATATTTATTTATACGTACATGAACGCATATTTATAGATGTCGACGTGTGTCATCACCTCCATACACACTTATACGTCCATTTATGCATACAATTGCTTACTCATTCACACACATTACATATATTCATATATATATATAGTTTTACTTACCTACATATAAATGTAGAGAGTTATTAACTCTATATAAGCCATACCAACACAATGGACAAAGAAGACTCAATAGTATAAGGTTGACTTACCTCACGCATGCTAGATATATCCCTAGACTCATTATGCTTACTGAAACAATACTAGACTAACGTTAAGCTCAGATGGCATTACTAGAGGATTCACAAGTTCTCCCTCTCTTAGGTGATACTCCCCCTCTTTTTCTCTAGAGGTGTTCGGATTGCTCCTGCAATCTCACTCAAGAAACAAATAGGTAGTTAGCCTGGAAACATTATAGCATGATCATCTCATTGCATTTTCATTAATCATTTGCTTTAAAGAATTAAAATCATCTCATCATATTTCATCACATTCATGACATCAAAAAATCATCAACATTCTATTTAAATGCAGTAACAAATCTTTGTACAAATCTATCCTAATATACAACTTCCAAGGTTTCAAAATATCATGATTCATCACATTAATTACCATAAAGTGAAAAGTAATTTAGGTATCTAGGGTGGGGTGTAACAAGAGTTATAGGAGATTGGTGAAAAAGTGATCAAGAATGGTATGCATCAGGAAGATTATGCATAGGAAAAGAAGCTTTTAGCTAAACACATTGAGATCCTTGCAAGGGAGGAAATGTATTGGAAGACAAAGACTAGGGAAGAATGGTTAGATGATGGAGACCTCAATACTAATTTTTTTCACAATTTAGTGAAAGCAAGGAGAATATAGAATAGAATCAATGAAATTTAAATGATGGATGAGAAGGTGAAATCTTCAAAGGAAGAAATTGAATTAGAAGCTATGAACTATTTTGAATCATTTTTGGCTCCATTTTGGGTGCTAATAGGTTGAATTCAAATACAATTTTGGACTGCATATCAAAATGTGTGATAGATGGAGACAACAAAATGCTAATGGAGCCTTTCCTTAAAGAGGAAATTAAGATGGTAGCCTTTCAACTTCCCCTAGACAAGGCTTTGGGTCTTGATAGGTTTCTTGTCCTTTTTTATCACAAATGTTGGCATATTCTTGGTAGGGAGGTATAGCATATCATAAAAGAATTTAGAATAAGAAAGAAGTTTGTTAGGGATGTGAATAATAGAATCATTGCTCTAATTCGAAAAAAAATGACTACTTCTCTTTCTCTGATTTTATACCCATATCATTGTGTAACACAATATATAAGATTATATTCTAAAACCTTTGCAAACAAGATAAAGAAAGTGATGGAAAAATTAATTTCAAAAGAACAAAATGGTTTCATCCTTGGCAAAGAAATAATAAATGGTGTCATCTTGGCCAATGAGACCATTAATTCATTAGTGCAGATAAAACAAAGATCTATGTTGATTAATTTGGATGTTATAAATGTTTACAATAGAGTCTACTAGCACTTTCTCCTTTCAGTTTTGAAGAAGTTTGGATTATGTAATGAATGGTTGGAATGCATCTTTACATGTGTTTCTTCTACTTGATTCTCAATATTAATGAATGGATCATTATGCGGGTTCTTTGAGGTGTCCAATGGGATCAAGCAAGGGGATCCCTTGTCTCCCTTCTTATTCATGATTATGAAAAAGGGCCTTAGTTGTCTTATATAGCATAGTTCATGATTGGGGTTGTCGAAGGGTGTATCTACTGCACCAAACATTGAAAAAGTGACTCATATCCAATTTGTTGATGATACATCATTGTTGGGGATAATTAACCTTGAGGGAAGTTGATCAAATAAGGAATTTTCCTGATATATATGTGGCACACTTAGACTATAAATTAAACAAAAAAAGCAAAGATGTACATTTCTTTCACACCAAGAAGAGTTGGCAAAAGAAGATATCAAAACTCTTAGGGTTTCAAGTGGACTCGCTATTGGCCAAATATTTAGGGGCTCCCTTGTTCTCAAGCCACAATAGAACAAGTTAAAAAGTAGAGTCTTGGCATGGGAAGTGGCTTTACCCTTCTTGGTCGCATCACAATGCTAAACACTATTTTGGTGGCCATACCAATTTTATGTTGTCTTGTACGCAGCTTACAGGGAAGGTGTACTCAAAGTTGGAAGGAACAATGAAGAATTTTTTATGGCAAGGTTCTAATGAGATAAAGAGAATCCCTTTGATCCATTGGGATATGATTATCAAACCAACAGAGATGGGGGCAGGAGTTAAGAAGTTACAATTACAAAATATGGCCCTTGGAGCAAAGCTTGTATGAAAGATGCTTGGTTCCCCTGAAAAGCAGTGGTATAGGATTTTACAAAAAAAATACTTAGATATTTTTTACCCTAGCAGGATTCTTACTATTGCTAACTTGTTAAGTGGTACCCCTATCTAGATATTTATGTGGGAGTGCAGATCGTTAATCACTGAACATTTGACATGGAAAATAAATAATAGTCAAAAGGCAGATTTTTGGGAGGACTCATGGGAAGGATTCCCACCTATGAAGGCAATTGATGGTCTCAAGGAATGTGAAGAAGGAATGTGAAGAAATACAAAAATGCAGTTTGGGTTCGAAGGTGGTAGATTATTTCGATAAATAGGTCGATTTTGATGAATGAAATTATCAATGGATAGACACAAGTTGTCTTTCGATCAACAATATGGCTAAGGTTGTTTTGGGAAAGGAATTGGGAAAAATAAATCTCAATTTAGGCAATAGAGAGGATAGAATTGTGAGGTGTGGTGCTAAGTCAGGCCAGTACACTGTTAAGATGGGATATAGTGTTAAAAATGCACAAGGAACAAGGTCAAATCGGTCGAGCAAGCTTTTTTAGAACAATTTTGTGCTCCCAAAGGCTAGAACATTTACATGGACAATAATTCACATAAGGATCTTGACAGGAGAACGTCTCCACAAATTTTGCTTTCATGGACCCTATAGATGCCCCTTATGCAAGCAACATGATGAGACTATCAGCCACCTATTGCTTAACTATCAATTTGCTACTAAATTTTAGAACTAGTTGCAACAAAAAATTGGTTTGACTAGTCCAAGGAATGAGGACATTTTGAGCTTTCTCTCTAGCTAGTCGTAGTTGCATAGGAATGTATTGTGGAGTGGAATTTAGATCGTTACTCCATCTATGCTCATCTAGAAATTATGTAAGGAATGTAATAGGAGAATATTCAACGATCAAGGGCTCATTGTAGAACAAGTTAAGTAAAAAATTAAGGTTGGTATTTTTGAAATGCTAAATATGAAAACTAAAGATGCCTAGGGAAGATTGTTTACAAGTTGGGATAATGATTTGATGAAGAACTAGAGTGCTCTACATATTCCTAGTACTCTTAATCAGGTCAATGATAAGAGGAAGAGGAGGAAAGAGGAAAAATGGATTTCTCCTCCAAGATGGTAATTAAAGCTTAACTTTGATGGTGTCTCCAAAGGAAACCCTAGCAACATTGATGTTGGATGTGTGATTAGGGACAATGATGGAAAGATTATTTGGGCTTTGTTAAAAAATGTAGGAATGGCTACCAATAATGAAGTTGAAATGGAGGCACTGACAAGTGAATTGAGCATTTTTCAGAGTAAGGGTATATATCAACTGGCTATTGAGCCTATGATTCAATGATATGTATAAATGTAGTGAGGAAAAGGAAAACAATTCACTGGAAATTGCAATTTTGGGTTGAAATTTTTTGGGGGCATCTGGACATATTTATAGAGAAGCAAATAATGTTGTTGACTATTTAGCAAATGAGTGTAAGGAAAGTTGGATGCGGAAACAACTCTCCTAACATCAAAAACTCAGGGAAGAATGCAGAGACTCTTTTAATTTTTTACAATTACAGTCCAATTAAGATGCACTTGAAACTGATAACAGAAACAGAGAAATACACACACACATATGAACACCAGATTTACGTGGGAAAACCCTTACGGGAGAAAAACCCACCACACCAAGAGAAGTCAGTTTGTATTACGGTAACAAATAATTACATACAGAGTTCTGACTTATCTTTCTGATGCCAGATTACAGCAGCTTTCACAATGACCAAACTTGTACAGGAACCTTCAAGTTACAATCTTTACAGAATAGAAATCACTCTGATACAATTCAAACTGTTCACCCAATTGTTCTTCGAACCAACCATCGAACCCATGAGCATCTACAACTACAAACTATATTCATGTCGTTCCCTGTCTGTCGAACTTACTCACAGAACTGCCACAACGATCTATCTCCCAACGGTTCCAATTCGACTCCTTTGATTTGTCGAATACCAGCCACGTAGATGGTCATCTCTCGGTCAAAAGAATTCAAACTTTGTTGGCATCTCGGTGAGACACTAATAGTGTCTCCTCGATGCCACAAAGTCTTCATATTGATATCAGCATAGATTCCATCAGTCAACAAGACGACATAGTGAACGCCATGAGTCATACCAAATACACTGACATTCATTTCATTCCTATCGGCAAGAGTTTTCTCATCGACAAGACTCATATCGCTATTCACAAGTCACACTGACCTCAACATTGCTATCGGCAAGACTTACTGCTCGCCAAGAGGTTACACTGAGACTTCTTATGTTACACCGAAGCATCCACCAGTCAGCGAGACTCATCACTTTCGCTGAGAGATCATACCGAGTCATCAAAGTTACTCTGAAGCCACTAGTCATACCGAGCGCCAAATAATAGTCGACAAGACCTATTACTTTCACCGAGAGTTCTTATCGAAGTCACATGAGTTACACCGATGACATTTACTATCGGCAAGACTCTGTTCAAGTCATACCGAAACATTTGCTTTTCGATCGGTGAGACCTTCCACTCTCACTAGGACATCTTCCCAAAGCCCTTTGAGTTACCCCGAGTGAAAACGGTTGCTAAGAGTCTTACCAAGAATAAACTACAGCATCGGCGAGACATAAACATATCGGTAAGACTTCTTACCGAGCCACCATATGTTACTTCGACGACTCCATGTGAAACAACCTGTCGGCGAGACTTTTCTTCATCGCTGAGACTTCTTCCCGAACTAAGCCTTTCGGCCAAGGGTCTCCCCAATAAGCGATAAAATGGCATATCGGCCAAAGATCTCCACACGATAAGAGGTCACACCGAATGCTTCTTGTCACAACGATAGGCTCCTTCGGTGAGATAGAAACAAGGTCACATCGACCTTAACTATTCAACAAGATTCAAGCTGCTAGTTGGCCTGACACAGAATATGTCACACCGACTTGGCTCCAATAGAGGTTATAGCCTGTGATGATTGAGACACATATTTCCAACAATGACAGAGTGAGGCAAAGTGTTGGTATGGTTGTTATTTCTCATCCAAGTACATGGTGTAGACACCTAAAAATGACCTAGGCCTGCAAGCTTCATTTTTACCACTTTCGTCCTAGCATAATTAAGTTATTTAATTATGTCCTCGGTCCACATCCAACTATTGGTTAAATAATTCATAATTATTTAATTAATTCATGTCATTTGTTTCTCCTTGATTATTAAATAAATAAATATTATTTATTTATCTAATACGTCATTAATTATCTAAGTCTTCCTTTAATTAAATAAATTTCATAATTTATTTAATTTCCCTTTGTCATTTATGTCTTCCTGATTAATTAAATAAATTTTATTTATTTAATTACGTCACTAATTAAATCCCCTTCTTCTAAAAATTAAATAAATTCTTATTTATTTAATTTTGTCCACTTTCCACTATAATTAAATAATTATTCTAATTATTTAAATATTCATTAGCTTTTTCTCTCATTAAAATTAAATAAATTTGATTTATTTAATTTAGTCAATTCTCTTGAATTTTGAATTAAAATCATTATTTAATTCAAAACAATTCTTTTGTCACATTCCTCCATAATTAAATAATATCTTTATTATTTAATTATTTACAGGTCAACTGGAGTAAATAAATTTTATTATTTAATTTCTCTAGCAACCTCTTTGTCCGTGCCAGTCTTATCTTCTAAATTAATTCTTATCTTTTGACATCTCATTTAATTTCGACCCTTGATTCAATCTTGGCCCTTCATCCTTATCATTTGCCCTAATTTTGGCCTAACCCTAATGCATACAACAACATTCAATCTTGATCTTTGATTCTAGGGTTTTTGTCATCTTCTCATCCTGGCCACACATTCAAAATTGCAGTTTTTATAAAATGGCAATTTTGTTCTCATTTGGATCTCTCTCTTAGCTCTGGATCTCTCTCATGCTCAGATTTTAACTTAGGCTATTATTATTGTTACAGTCATAGTCACTTACAGTCATTGTCATTTTAGTCCATTGTAAGGTCATTTTATTTTATGTAAATCCTTCAACACTTGCATAGGGCTTAGTCATTTGTCATAGTTGCTCATACAAATTTGAGGGCACATTTTATTTACTGCAAGCTAGGAGGTGTAACAAAGGTCAACCATGGAAGGTGGAGACTTAGGGTAACCTTGTCCCTTTTGTCTTCACATTATTTCCTTTGTGCTTTGTTATTTCATAGGAATTTTAATGTTATTGTGCTAACCCCTCTAACAAATTTAGAATTTTCCCTTGATTACATTGGTGAACCCAACATCGTTTTTCGACTTTTCGTATGTTTTTTGGTGTTTTATGTCGTTTTGCAGGGTACAGGTACGGATCACCGCAACAATTTTTTTAAAAACATTGGGACGCATCCGAGAACAGTAGAACCGCAATTGCTTTGTCGCACTGCAACTGACGCTAATAACGACGCATCTATTTTACTGAGCCGCATTCGAAACCCTGAAAGCCGCATTTGCTATTCCGAGCCGTATTCGTCTGGTATAATTCTTCTTTCAGTTTTGGGGTTTTATTTCTGGATTTTGGGTTTTCTAATCTTATGTCTTTCTGTATTCTATTTTTATTCCTGCATGTTGGATAAGATTAGATTTTGTGTCACTAATCCTTTCTTGTAGCGGCTTTCTGTTTTCATAGGATTCATTTTCTGTTGTTTTGCAGGATACTGGTACGGATCGCCGCAAGTGTCGCAACACATCTGCTGACATAAGCGATGCAACTGTTATGACGAACCGCAACTGATAGCTACAAAGACGCATTCGACATTCCAAGCCGCATTTGAAAACCCGAACGACGCATTTGACATTCCGTGCCGCATCTGTCTGGTAATTTTTCTGCCGCGTCGCATTTGCCTGGTAAATTTTTTCTGTCAGTTTTGAGGTTCTAATTTTTGGATTTCGGGCTTTTCTGGTTTCTGGTTTTCGGATTTTCTATTTTTCTGTATTCTTTTTTTATTCCTGCATGTGGGTTAGGTTAGATTTTGTTACTAATCCTCTCTTGTAGCATGTGGCGATCCCCATTCGTATGTCAAAGACCATTGTTTCAAAAAGACTACTAACTCATTATTTGCAGATTCGCATGTCAAAGAAGGAAAAAACAAACATTGTGCTTGTTTATTTCTAGATTAGCAAACTTTGATTTTTGGTGCTTATAAAAAGAATCATGTCTTTTATGCTTGATTGTGCTTGTGGAGTGGTAGGTGAGTATGCTCTCACTTGGTGAAAACCTTGTGATCAGAAAACCAGACCCATTCTTTTCTGTTATATTACCCTTCACGATTCGGTATATCAGAGTAGTATCCTCTCCCCTTGTGCATTCGTGTGATCCTGGGTGTAAGAGAAACAATTATTGACTCTAGAACTTGGGCCT